>VXBW01004133.1:59298-163382 GCA_013400375.1 Thinocorus orbignyianus | reverse complement strand
AAAAAAAAAAAAAAAAGAAAGGAAGAAGGTGGTAAAAGCAAAAAAGAAAAAAAAAAAAGGAAAGAAAAAGATAAAGCAGAAGAAAAAGAAAAAACAAAAATCAGTACACCTGATAATATAACACAGGGATAATATATATATTTTTGCCTGCACCTTGTTGATTATCACTCAGCCCAAGGGCCTTGGCTGTTGAGAGCCCTCCCAAAGGCAGGCTGGTGTGCAACGGTGTAGGGGGGAATGGGCAAGGCCCAAGCCTTTGATGTTCTTAACATGCTGGTTTGAACACACTCAGTGCTTCATGACTGAGATAAAAACAGAGAACTAGCAGAAAGCATTGCTCCCCACCCACCCCTAACGTCTGCCTTCTCCTCCCTCCTGCCAGCCAGCCTGGCCATCCATCAGACAGCTTGTGGCCACCAGGGTCCCTGCAGGTTGGCCCATGTTAAGCTGATTTCCCTGCAGAGGTGTTAGGGGGATTGGCCAGGGGATTTAAGCACTGAAATTCATGCCCCAAGAAGGGCAAAATGCTACAACTTGAGAGTCTCTCTTGTAAGATTTAGTCAAAGATTTTTAGAGACGTTTACTTACACTTAGGAGGCATTCCACCACCCAGCTTTCAATAAACATCGCAGCTGAATGGTACATCTAGGTGTCATTTAGTCAAAAATGTAAATTATGCGGTGTTTTCTTATACTTAAATCTTCTTGGTTCCCTCCCTGAAATGGAAAAGAAAGGAGGATTATTTAAGCCTGGGGCAGGAAGGGTTCAAGCCTGGTTTTGCAATGCCTGCTCTCATAAGGCAGTGCCTGTGAGGTTACTTGGAAGAATAAAGGATGCATTCTTCCTGTCTGCAGAGCACATCAGGAAGCTAAGGACAAGGTTTTTTCCCTTACTGAAGAAAATCAGACTAAGGTCTGCAACTGAGATGTGGAGAAATGTGGAGGTGCCCTCTGGAGCTCCCCCATTTTCCACATGGCTGTTACTCCAGCACAGATTTGGAACACATGTTTGATTCTATATTTCCACCCAGCTGCGAGCAATCCAAGGTCTTGGTCGTCCAGTCAGGACAGATGGAGTAGGCTATTTGTCCTGCTCAGAACTTTTCTGTGTGTGAAATGGCCTTTCCCATATTTCTCATACGCACTGTATGCCTGCTGCACACGGATGTGGGGGTTTCTGCCTCTGGGACCTTCCTCACGCTGGAGAAATCCCTCCTCCCTCCAGCAAACCTCACCTTTCTGGCACCTGCAATAAACAGACAGCGGTGTCTCCCAGTAGGAAGGGACACTCAGAATCAGCAGCTGCAAGTTTGTGAAGGGAAAAGCAGTGTGTCTTCTGCCTGTCTGCCTTTTTCTCTCTCTGTCTCCCAGGCTCAGGCTGTGGAATTGCCAATCACAGGCTCCAGGAGACAGGCTTTAATGGCTGTTGATGGCTTTGGCACTGTTTTTATAATGGGTTAAAATTTAATAATAATATGTATCTAGAAATGCACAGTTGACTCTTTTCTGTGCCTTTCTTCCCCTTTTCTAAGGGTAGATATAAAAGAGGATTAATCGAAAAAGCATTTGGTGTCTTCTTGCAACTCACCGTCAATCTAAATTAAGATTTATCAAGAGATAAGCCTGGTCTGTGGTGCAGCAAAGATTAGTCAGGCTTTAAAATAAAACTCTTTGGAAAAAAAGTTCACTAAAAATAAACTGTCATGCTTTTATCCATTAATAGGTACAAGGACTATAAATAGACACGAGTGCTTAAAGCAACACGGAAGCACAACACAGGAGTGGATAAACACTCGTTTCATTTTGTGAATTGCAAAATGTGAATTTTAATACTTCTGCACTAGATGGGGTCGTGGTAGTATCCTGGATTTTGGAAGGAAACAGAAATTCTGTATTATTTAAACAGTTAAATTGCCATTGAACCACATTGTTAAACAAGCATAATATAGACATGTCAGTGAAAATCTTCCCCCTGATGAAGATCACTGAAATCGTTGGTGCCCAAAAAGGCCTGTTTTGGGAAGTGGCAGGGTGCTGTCCATCCCAGACGGGCCTGACACCACTGTTTGGGGTTTAGCCCATCAAACCTGGTGCACAGAGAGCAGCGTGACTTGTCTGCCCAGCCAGAACTGTAAAAGGCATTAACCGTCTGAGGCAGACTGCTAATTAGCAAGAGATTAAATGCAATCAAGCAACCTGTTTGTTTGTATTAATGGCTACTGCACATTAGTGGAAACCAAAACGACATCGAGTCAGGAAATAATGCTGCAGGGGGCACAAGGAGGTTTTCCATCCTTCACCTGAGACAGGATCACGTCTAGTCACATCTCTGAGAGGTTTTTGTTTGAACTCGGGGGTTGGTGAAGGACATCCCCAGCCCCTGCAGGCTACTTCTCCAGAGTAGAAGAGTTTTCATAACACCTAACTTTAGCCTCCTTGCTAAACTTTTAAGTTCTTATCCTTCTATCTATAGCACCCACCGACAGAAAATAGTGTCTCTCCCACAGAGCAGCCTATTTCATAACAGAATGCTTTTCTTATCCCTACTTTTTATGACTAGAGTGATATTTGTTGTATTAAAGCTTACAAGAGATGCAGTCCAGTGCTCAGTTACCACTGTACAACCCCAGAATAAAATTTCCCTATTGTTCCAACTACAGTAAAGCTCTCAGTTTTATAATGTGGTATTTTAATGCTGGTTTGCTATATCCAGCATAACCTGTTTCCATTTCACCAGCAGGGTAAGATTCGGGGCCTCTCTTGTATACACCTTGCATAAGAACACGTGTTTTTTGAAAACTCTACCTTTTTACACCTGTTCAGAGAGTCTACTTTAAATCACAGATAACAAATGGAAGTTATTTTGCTTCTAGAGATAGTCTGTGCTCTGCATCTCAGTGTACACGTGAAAAAGAACAGACTGGCTTTCAGATGTGGAAAAATGAAAAGTGAATAACTTTGCAAGATTAAGTCAATGAGTCATGAAGTGTTCTGCATGGTCTCGTAAGGGAGCATTGTCACTAGGCCAGAAAGGCCAGTGATGTCTATCTTATTTTTCAGTATTTGTTTTCTTTCTAGAAAATCTGATTTTATTTGTCCTTCTGCATTATGATACTGGCTGCGTTTTGAGAAGAGTCTTGAGTTGAAACCTGCTGATCCTCCTCGTGAACAAGGGTGACAGTGTCCAGCTCACTATCAGCTTGTTGCAAATTTATGTGGAATATTCTACTTTTCTAATTACGTGTTTCATTTTTGTTATTCTGCTTAGTCACAAATGGGATTTAATTCGCAAGGCTTTCTTAGCTTCCTCGTTGTTTTCCCTCTGTGAAGACACCATTTGGGAAGTGTAATTAGAAAAAAGTAAGAGTTAAGTACATTATCTGGATTAAAGCACCGCACTTTTTGATGAAATTCGTCCTAGAATCTGAAAATAAGAGCACAATGTTTTATTAAGTCAGTGGTAAAGCAAGAGAGGAAATTATTTAGATTGTTAGCCAGTTTAATTTTATGCTGTTGTAACTCTCTTAAACTAAGTGGTATAACAGAATTAAAAAGGAGGAATAAACCTATGGTGATTCTAGCCTAAGAGTGCGCCAGGACTTTGCCTTAATTTTCATTTCATGTGCATTGATACTGAATCCAGACTGAATCCAATGAACTGATGGTCCATGTTCTCACTGCAGTTCTCACTGACTCCGGTATAAATCATCTGATTCCGGCGTAAGGAGAATTAGACCCAGGAACATCAGACTTCTCTAAGACTGGTGTAATAAACCTGAGGGTCAGGTTATTTATGGACTTTCTCCAGAGACAATATTTTTGAATGTCATCGTATGAGTAAGATTTAGATCTCTGTTCTATGGAAAATTGCTCTGCATTATTATCATTGTCATGTAGTTCCTGCAAATCATTTCTGGTTTTTATTGTGGTGACTGGGATCTGGCATTCTGACACGGTATTCGTGGGATGGGTTGTTGTGAAATGAAGTTACTAAGAAGCACGTTAAGGTTTGCATGGGATTCTCTGTGTTGGGTCGAGGACTCTGCTTTGGAAGAGAGCACCAGGAGTAGCTTATGACTACACAGGCAGTTGTGCAAAGGGTGTATTGACACACACTGCCTTACCATACACGATCTTTCCATGTTGATGATCTTTGAGATATAAGGAATGTGAGTCCTAATATTAACTTTGTGAAACAAATGCTACCTAGAAGTGATGCAAGTGTCAAATTTGTTCTTAAGAAACATCAGAAATTTAATGGTGCCTAAGCATTTTCCGTACAGGTCTGGAAAATATGTGTTTCCTCTCAAGGCCAAAGGTGCATAAAATAAAAGGATTTGGGTACAAGTTTGCAGATATCATATCTGTGCTTGAAATGAGGAAGATGCACTACAGACTCTTTTGCTTTCTGGAGGAGTACCAGGAGGAAGGGGAGGGTAAGAAAATCACACTAGTTCATGCAGCTAGAATCAAGGGTTGCTGTGCACAGACCTTGGATATGCTCAGTCTTTCCTTGCATTGGAAAACAACCTGTGGAGAGCTCTGGGCTATGTAAGGGCTGCCAAAACAGGTACCTTTTGTAGCACCACCAGCCTAAGAGAAAGTCTATGCTGCTGAGCTTATTCCACTGTAAGTTTTCCCTTAAAAGTGCCAAATTGTCCCCAAAAGTTGCCATTTTAACCCCTATCCTGATTCAAATTCACAGTGGAAGGAAAACACTGATGAAAAGCCTGGAGTGTGTATCTTTGTCTTTCAGCAGCTGTCTTGTCTCCTACAAAGCATTTGATGATGCCTGCGATGAACTGTCTGCAGTTGGGCCTTTGAAATACTTGCCAAGTACCATCAAATTCCTGCATATGTTTCTGCTCCAAAATCAGTCTTTCTTTCTTGCTTGCTGGTTGACACTTTTTCCCGTGATGCATCAGTTATGGGTGTTCTTTTTTTTCTTTTTTCCTTGGATAAATTTAAAAAGGCTGTGCCTGTGGGCAGAGCTTCCTCTAACCTTAAAGGGAAATGGATGGGATCAGCAGTGTCACTCCTCTGCATTTCACTAGAGCACTTTTAAAGTATGTCCATGCAGGACATGTGACTTCACTTTTTCTTGGACTCCTTGTTTTTGTCTCTCTTTTAAACTGACAACTAGTAAATGTGATATCAGGACCTTGCTAAAGTCCCTGCTGCATGATGTTTCAGCCTGGAGAAGAGAAGGCTCCAGGGAGACCTTGGAGCAGCCTTCCAGGATCTGAAGGGAGCTCCAGGAGAGCTGGAGAGGGACTCTTGATCAGGAAGTCTAGTGACAGGACGAGGGGTAATGGTTTTAAACTGGAAGAGGGGAGATTTAGATGAGATCTTAGGAAGAAGTTCTTTGGTGTGAGGGTGGTGAGGCACTGGAACAGGTTGCCCAGGGAAGTTGTTGATGCCCCATCCCTGGAAGTGTTTAAGGCCAGGCTGGATGGGGCTTGGAGCAACCTGCTCTAGGGAGAGGTGTCCCTGCCCATGGCAGGGGGGTTGGAACTGGATGATCTTTAAGGTCCCTTCCAACTCTGACCGTTCTATGATTCTATGATTCTATTTATATAATTTATTTTTTTTTTCAGATTCTCACGAACTTTATATTTTTTTTCAATGAAAAATAAATAAATAAAGGCAGAAATCCTGTTGGTTTTTCAAACCCAGACTCGGAAGTCTAGAAAGAAAGAGTATATCAACAAAAAGCTCTGATTGATGCAAAACATTTCTAAATGCAAATGTTTTGAATAACAGTAAAACTCAAAAGGGTTGTTTCAGTGTATGTGACTGGGTAGTAAATCAGGCAGGCACCTCCTCTTGTGCTCCCTGAAACAAGGGGACTGATTGTTACTCTGAGTTTACTTCAGATCACATTAATATTTCATGTTTTAGAAAGAAATCTGTTCTTTCCTTTGGAGCTAAGCTATACACTCCCATAAAGTCAGAGGGTGTTCTGCTTACAGACATAATTTTAAGTATTTGTTTGACAGTGTTGTATGGAACCCTTTTTTCCCCAAGACATTGCATATCTAGACTGAGTAGCCCCAAAAGAAACTTGCATAGCAAATAATTTCCCTGTTCCAGTAACAAAAGTTTAGGGATGGGAGTGTTCTGTGATGGCATTGCATGCACTGATTGCTGAAAAAAAAGAATTTAAGCTCCCGTGCACAGTATATCAATATAGAATGTTTTATTATTAGAATCATAGAACGGTCAGAGTTGGAAGGGACCTTAAAGATCATCAAGTTCCAACCCCCCTGCCATGGGCAGGGACACCTCTCCCTAGAGCAGGTTGCTCCAAGCCCCATCCAGCCTGGCCTTGAACCCCTCCAGGGATGGGGCATCCACAACTTCCCTGGGCAACCTGTTCCAGTGCCTCACCACCCTCACAGCAAAGAACTTCTTCCTAAGATCTCATCTAAATCTCCCCTCTTCCAATTTAAACCCATTCCCCCTCGTCCTGTCACTAGACTTCCTGACCAAGAGTCCCTCCCCAGCTCTCCTGGAGCTCCCTTCAGATCCTGGAAGGCTGCTCTCAGGTCTCCCTGGAGCCTTCTCTTCTCCAGGCTGAACAGCCCCAGCTCTCTCAGCCTGTCCTCACAGCAGAGCTGCTCCATCCCTCTGAGCATCTTGGTGGCCCTGCGCTGGACCTGTTCCAACAGTTCCATGTCCTTTCTATGTTGAGGATTCCAGAAAGCTTTGTAACTGAGCTAGAGAAAACTGAGCTGAGTATAGTGTAAGTCTTTGGAAGAGATACCTCAGGGAGGGAAGGAATGGGTTAATAGCTGTGAGAACACAGGGAACAGCTTCCACACTAGGCAGAAATAGAAGCCTGCTCTTAATTTATTTAGTCTGCCTTTTTGGACAGACCTTTGTGTGATGAAGCCAATAATGTGCGAAGGGTATGATGAAATTGGATTTATTTTCTAGATCCTTATTCTTTGCTGTGTGTAAGGGAGGGCTAAGGCAGAGACGTGCACTGAGTGCAGTTGTTACACAGCGTTTAAGATGAGTGCAGTAAATGAGGTGGAGGCTTCTGTGTTCAGTTTAAACCCTCAATTTAAAGTGTTGTGGTTTTCAGTACAAACGCCGGGGTGTTACAGCTGTCATCCTGTGTAGCTCACTGAGAAAGAACCCAGTTGATGAGTGGGAAAAAACGTCCTGTGGGGCACAGTCAAACCCCTGAGCACCTCTGACTGTGTCATTGGAAGAGGGGAGATTTAGATATTGGGAAGAAGTTCTTTGCTGTGAGGGTGGTGAGGCACTGGAACAGGTTGCCCAGAGAAGCTGTGGCTGCCCCATCCCTGGAGGGGTTCAAGGCCAGGCTGGATGGGGCTTGGAGCAACCTGGTGTGGTGGGAAGTGTCCCTGCCCATGGCAGGGGGGTTGGAATTTGATAATCTTTATCGTCCTTTCCAACTCTGACCATTCTATGATGTGCCTTAGAGGGAAGGACCACAATAGTAGCCCAGAGTGGCAGAATTTGAATCTATGATACTCCTATAGTATTTTAAATGATACCAACTGCTCCAATTCCCAGGCATTAAAGTCATCAGTTCTTGCTGTTGCTATTCCCAGTTATTTTTCCTGTCTGAAGCCTTTTTATTGCCTGTGGAAAAGGACTCTCAAGGCATCTGCTCAAGGAGGATACGTCCAGTGATACCCTTCCATGTTTGTTTATCCTGTTGCTTGTTTTGATGTGTGAATCTAGATTGTACCTGTACGTCCATCTGTAACCAACTGAGAGAGAAATCCACAAAACCAGCAATGAAGCAGAGAGAGTCACCACAGCGGATTGTTTGCTGTCTGCCAACCTCTATCCTGAGTGCCAGGCACAAATGCAGCTCCTGAAAATTTACTGAAACAGGTTCTAAACCAAATCTACTCCATCATAAATGACGTTTTCTTTGCTGCAGCACTTTTAATTGCGTTACATTACAAGCTTTGTGCCCTTCAAAGATTTGAGGTTTGAGTGTACCCATGGCAAAGTTTGCTTTTGGGGAGGAGTTTTTTCCTTGTATATTAAAGTAAAGTAAGGGGAAGGACCTTCTTCATGAGGTCCTGTCCTTATCTTTAGAAGTTAATGGCTCCCATTCAAATTTCCCTCTTTCTCTTTCCCTTGTGCTCACCCCCTTTACATCAGAATGCGAAGTGTGAAGCCAGAGTTTGGACTTTGATACACATTTACAAAGAACAAAGGTGCCATTCATTCAAGTTGTTTGTGTTGTCTGATTTCTTACTTTCTTCTTTATTAGCCTCTCATGTTGAATCTTTATCCCACATTTCGTACTTCCTTTAGGTTACAGGCTGACAGGCACAGGTACAGCAAATTAGGCTGTTAAAAAAAAATAAAATCCCTCTCCCCCTCTTTTTTTGCAGTAAAACCCCAAAAAGTTCATTCAGGCTGTAGGGAGATGAAGGTTGAAAATCTCTAGCAAGGAGCAGGAAGAATTAAATACATGTGCACTGTGAGACAGCCCTTCTCCTAAGGCTTCCAGACAGTGTAGGACCAGAGCAGAGTCCCACCTTGTGTCAGAGCTGTAGAGATGCTGCAGCCCTTGCTTGGCATGCATGTTGCTCCTCATGCTTCAGACACCACCTCCTGCACTAAAACTGCTCAGGTAATGAGTCTCACCAGGCATTACTCGTGGTTTCAGGATTAAGCCCCAGTAAGAAGGTTAATTTTAAAAGTCACACCGTGCCTGCTTCTTGGTGAACGCAAAGGGAAGGGGAAGCAGAGGTGAGCTGCTGCTCTGGTCTTGTGGCACAGTAGTGTCCCAGGGCCCGTGCCAGGAGAGATGAAAGGGCAGAGAACTGGCTGCAAAGGGAAACAGACTTTGCATCTCTCCAGGGCAATTCGGTTGCAATGTTTCTGTAACACCTTTCTCACTGCTGCTGTGCCCTACGCCCTCTTCCAGCAAAGGATTTTAGGAGTAAGCCCTCCTACCACAACAGCACCTCGCACAGGGGTCATGTGCAGAGGCGGAATATTTGCTTGTTGAAAACAGCAACAATAAATAAACCATAAATATCTGCTTATTAATTGTCTTTCCTTCACATCTGTGATACAAATTGTCTTCATACCACTGTGCTGGAGCCTGTGTGTTACTACAGAACGTATGCTGAAGCCAGGGGTAAAAGGGAGGTGGATCAGGAGGTGTTCTGCCCCAATTCTGCTTCAGGCTTTATGTTAAGGTCTGTTTTCACTGCACCATTCGTGCTCCGTTGAGAAAAATGCATTTAATGTGTGAGTATTTCTGTTATAAAGGTTCCTCTTTGGAAGTTTTTTCCCTGCTACCTTGAAGGGAAGCAAGAGAAGAATTTCTGAGGTAAAAGAGCCAAACCTCCAGCCTGTAGGTCAGGCTGCTGGACACAAGGAGACACACAAAAGTAAACTTTTCTATTCAGAAACATCGAGCTCTGTTTTTTTGAAACTCTGGCTGTTTACGTTCAAGACAATTTTCCACGTTAACTTCAAGTTGCTGAATTTACATCAGAAAAAGCAGAGTAAATTTATTAGCATATGTTTCATTTTTAAAGCCTTTCAAGTTCATAACTAGTCTATGGGTTAAACCTACTAAATAACATAGAATGGATGCAGCATTTTAATGGAGCCACTTTGGGATTTGGGAATGCTAGTATTAATCCTGAGCAAAAGTGGCAGGAATGCTTAAGGCTGCTAATTTTTTTTCACTCTATGTTTAATTGCTTTTAGATTTTGCTTTTAGGGAAAAAAAAAAAAAGCTAAATTTTATGTGTAACCATATATATGATTGCACATAATATATATAATATAGATTCTTTTTTTAGCAAGAATGAGCAAAATCAGGAGCTGTATTTTATTATTATTTTTTTTTGCTTCCACTACACTTATATATAATTCATGTGATGCCTAGTCAGGAATCTGAAGAGTAGAAATTGTAAATCTACTGCTAATTTAACTTCTCCCTGAGGATATGCAGTGAAGAGTGGTGTTATGAGCATGTCTCCTGGCAAGAAGTGATGACATGTTTGTTTTGGTTTTGCATGTTTGCCTTTAGTAGACCTCCACAATTTTTCTTGCTTATATTTTATGCAAAGAGTGCACGAAGGGCACATATATATTGCTTTAGTTGTGTTGGACACCTAATGTGGTTATGATTCAAAGAGAAAAGCATAACATTGTGTCAGTAATGTAAGTCACAACTAAACTAAAACAGAGTTTCCAGAATTCTGGGCTGTTTCTTTTTTTTTATCATTGAGAGGCTTAGGGATTAAGAAAATCAGGGTAATTTTGTGAATCTGATTTTACAGCAGATGTTTAAACTGCCTGAGAGCCTGTATGAGGAGGGAATGTGTAGACAGAGATCTTGAGGTGTGCTTTCTTTTCCTCCGATGGAAATCTAGTCACTTCAAACTAAATTGAAATCAAAACTACCTTGGATGAATGATCAGACTGTTGCAATGTGGCACACTGTTGTTTGCCATAGCAGTTGTATTTTGGGTACCCGGATGGTTTCCCGTTCTTCGTGGTAGGCTAGGCTAAAGGTCATAATTGTGTCTTGTGATGGGAAGAGTCAGTCATGTTAGTGTCCCTTCCAGAGGTAAAAATATATGGACCCGAGGTAACTAGAGACCTTTGTTTAAGCATATCTGAACTGAAATACTTTGTTCTGGGAATGTGTCAGGAGCTTTCTCTCTCTGGATTTTTCTCAAGCCCTGAATTTTGACTAAACCCTGAATTAGTAACAAATAGGCATTCAATTGAGAGACGTGATAAAGTCCCATCTAATAAATTCCTTTGCACTGGGGAATGAGATTATTGCTGAGCTTTATGTACTTCTAATTTTGGTCACGCACGCATCGAGCTGGGTCTTTGTTTCCCATACACATCTACGCAACCAAGAGAAGGGAGTCATCTCTTCCTCTGTAGATACATCAGGAATAAAAGGAAGACAACAACAACAAAGAAAAAAACACAAGACAATTCATTAGTGGGCTGAGGCCTTAAAAAATTCCTATAAATTGTATGTCTCTGTAACTGTGTGAGAGGTGGCAGCTCAGAAAAGAAATGAAACATAAGGAGATTAAAGGGGCAGGAACTGAGAGACAAAAAAGAGATGTACTGACCTTGGGTAGCTTGGAAAAGCTAATTAATAAAGAGGAAAAATATGGTTGAGGATTCAGCATGAAGGTGAGCTTTCTCTCATGTGATGCTTATTAACATCTGGGCATTAAAGCAGTCTGGGGCTTTGTTTGACAGAATATTATTCTGAAGAGACATTATTTCTAGCAGAAGTAGACTGTAGGAACGTGCCAGTCCAGTGACTTCATAGAAAATCAGTGAATAAGTTTGTTCTAGACTCTCTTTTAAGCAGAAAACCTTCTAATTAGGAAGTGTGGAGGGTCAGTCTTGAATATTCCAAGGTAAGAGCAAAGAGAGATGAAATGTGAACTTTAACATGCACATGAATGAAGTAAGGGACTTCCCCTTTCATTAGACAGTGTCCATCTTATACAGCCTTAATGACAGTAACACTTTATTCTGTTAAATACAGAACTGGAAACCAGAATAGATAAAAACCAAGTAGACGTTATGAGAGATACTGAAATAGGTGGCAGAGGACTGGTTTACACAGAGAGTTTATGTCCCAAGGTAGTCATTGACATCAATTTGCTGCTGTAAAATAATTTTCAGACTTTGGGGCAGTGACCTAGGCATAGAAAGCAGAAAGCTAATAGGAAGGGTTGGTGGGATAGCTGATATGTAGAGGAACGGGTAATCAAGAACTACTTTCTATTGGCTATATGCAGTCTAAAGTATAGGCTTTTAGTCCAGAAAATATTAAAACCACTTTGTTTATGATGGAGTGGCTTTTTTTTTTTTTTGGTTACACATTTATCTTGTGCCTAGGTGAGGAACTTTGATTTCCAGTTCCATTCCTCTCAAATGACATAAAATGCAGAGTAAACAACTTGTAGTAAGTCTTAACAGACATCTAGGGAAACAAGTGCTCAGACCACAGGGGCACATTGGAGTTGGTCTTTGGAAAACTATGAAATACGTTGGGTTACTGTTGAAGACAAGTGTCTTCAACACTTAAAATTTTAAAATCTTTCTACACAAACCTCAGCTTCTGCTATTTAACAGTTCTTATTTTTACTGTTGATAAATTCAGTTCCCTGGTAGTCTCTTACTGTATCAGTAGTACTTAGGATATCACAAGTAATGGAATTAGACACAATGGCCATTTACAAATTAAACATGAGGGGTCTCTATGTAGGCAGCTTTCCTTTTCCAGCCAGGACAGATGCTTCCTTTTGTGTAAGAAATCCTCTGTCTCTGCTGCCATTTGAGAATCCTTTGTGCTTGCAATGAAGAGCCTTCTGCCTCATTATAAGATTACATGTAGCCATATCACCCATAACGGAGAGGAAAGAAAGGATTTAGGAAATGACCAAAGACAGTTTCAATTGTACTTAACACTAAGCAGATTCTCACAGGCTAGAGCACTTAAAATTGCATTCAGAGCACGGTCTGATCCCACAAAATGCTGGAATTTAGCTGAACTCTTTCGGTGCCTAATGGACCCTGTATTGTACACGAAAAAGTGTGATAGTGGGGAATCAAGCATGGAGGAGCATGATTTATGCTGAAGGAGTACATCTTCAGCATAAATCATGTTTTTTTGCTCTTGTCACCCCAAAAGTGGACGTGTTGGATTACTGGGGCCATTTTGGATCAGTCTTCTTTCTTCTGAAATGGAGCTCTTGTGCTGTTCAGGTTACTGGAATCACATCCTCCTGCTCAGATGAAGCTGCTTTTTTCCATTAGGTATTTTAAGCTCCAGTTGCTGGAGAGTTTAAAGCAGAATAAGGAAGAAAGAGTCAGAATAGGAATAAATCCAATTATATTATAAAATGATATAATCGTCACCTGACAATTAAAGCCCAGAACTGGCAAAGAATAAATAAATACATGAAGTCCTGAGTATCCTCAAATTTACGTTAATCTGGGCCAAAATTCAAGCTCCATGCAGTTCCTAGGAAACTGGATTTTGGTTTAGTCCAGTTTGCCTTGCGTTGCGTATCAAAGCATAAGGTAACTTGTTTTAGAATAAATGCATCCTTTTTTACCAGCAAAAGGTATGCCTGTTCTTCTCCAAGAGATTTCTACTGTGTAGCAACAAGGAGATCTTTCTCTTTTTAGATGGTACCAGGATTGCCAGGCAAAATCGTTCTGAAGACTGCTAGAAGTCTTCATACCATGCCAGGAGAGCTGAAGACAGTGTTATTTCCAATGGACTTTCTCCTCACTGAAGCTGGCAGGGAGAGTTTGCTGCAGCCATCTGAAACAAACTTTGCTTTTGCACCTTGAAAGGTCACCTGAACCAGTCAAGAAATATAATAATTATTGTAAGAGGGGCAGTGCATTGGTTCTGGCTTGAAATTTCCCAAACGCACTTCTCATACTCTCCTAGAAAGTGGGCTTTACCCAAGGGAAAGCCCCCCTGTGCATGTAGCATGGCACGGATGAAGATTGCCTGTGGGCAGGTGGTGGGGGACAACAAGGAGTAGGGAATGATCACCTGCTGCTGTAGAAGAGAGGAACAGGGACAGATGAAGGGGACAAGAGACAGAAACTCGTCAGAGAAAATGCCAAGGGTACCATTTTAAGAAGTCAATCCTCTGGTATTTTCTCTGATTTTTATGAATTTGCTGCTTTCTGCCACCGGCTGAAGGAGCGTGCTTGTTGCACTTAGGGATGGCCACAGCGCTTGTATAAATGTCCTCCAGGACACTTGGGCATTTTGAAACACCCTGCGAGCAGTGCCATATGAATAGTGCAGTGACCGAAAGATAACAGGAAATATTTGCTCGGGTAATGACCTCTGGCCACTCACAGGGCAACAGAGGGATATTTGGGCTGCACCAACAGCCTAAGGAAGCATTAACAGCAGAAAAAACTGAGTTAAGTATTTCATGAACGGCAAGACCAGCCTGTTAAATTGTGTTGTAATAGATACAATGCTGAAAAACTGTAGTTGTAAGTCATCAGAAAGTAGTGAGGTTAGTGTATGAGACTTGAGTTGGACAGAAAGAGAGTGGGGAAGACACCAAAAATACATGGTAAGTTCAAGTCAGTGACTCTACGATGCCTGAAGAAAGACACACAAATGCACAATCACAGAGTTTTCATTTCTAGAGCTTTTCAAGTATTTCGGCGACACAAACTTTGGACCTTTGATTGGTGTCACCTGTGAGGCAGAAAAGTCCCAGAGACTCAAGAGACTCATTGTCTTGCCCTAGAATGTGGGCCACAACCATCATATTAACTAGTTCATTGTATTTTTAGCGTGTTCAATCGTGGCTGCTTCCCACTGTGTTGTTTTTGGCAGAATAAACTCTTTGAGGAGTAGGATGTAAATGTAAATTATCAAAAGGTCTACTGACTCGTGCTGAGGGCACCCGTGGGACACTCTATTGACAGGCAGATTTTGAGTGAGAATGACAGGAGTCACAGTATGGCCAGCTGGGGCTCCAGCTCACTTCTGGCTACAAATGACAATATGACAGCATTGAATTATTGTTTGAAGTGTCCTTTGCTATTAAGGTTTACAGACAACAAAACACAAATGCAGTAAATAAAAGCACTGTAAGCAAAAGCCTCTCATAGTCCCCAAAGCCAGAATTTTCTAGATGATCTGCGTATTATGAAAAAAAATCAGTCTTTTAAAGTAGTACTGACTTTGAAGTCTCCAAATACTTTGAAGACTAATATTTGGTCAGCATTAAAAAGGTAAGCTGGGATACATGCAGCTATTAGTAAAAAAAAAATGTGTTTCCCTTGATCATTATTTAGGCAGTGATTGCTTTCCGTTTGCAGTTCTGTTATAAGATTTTTTTTATTTTTTATAAGAAATAGCTTAGTAAATTCCAGGGCTGTATCTTCCTGTATCCCCAGTGAAGTACCAGTTCAGTCAACCAGATAAACATATACTTAACTTCAGGGACATGTGTAAGAGCTGCTGAGTTAACAGACAGCTGTGTTCCACGAGATCACTAGATTCATTAGATTAAAAGATCAGAAGGCTGGATTTGGGTGTGACGTGTGATGTAAAGGGAGCCTCTGGTTCTCTGTATTTACTTTGACGTTAGCCCAGGGACAGCCAGGCAACACTGGAGGGTGTCAACCTTCACACAGTTTCACCACCCCTTTTCAAACTCACTCAAAGACACCCATTGCTTAGACTTTTAGTGGTGTAGGCTTTTTCTTTTTAATTTCTTGGCAATAAATTCATCTAAAAGTGAATGAGATTTTCCAAGCTCCAACTTTAGGTGAACATTCAAGCTATAGTAGTAGAAATCTCAGTAAAGGCTCAGTAAAAGCCTTAGTATTTAGCTAATGGCAGTTCGTTATTTGGCTTAGACTTTTTATTTCTTGGATTAAAGCATTTTGTAATACATCACCGTTTTGCTGGAGATGATGTTTACATTATATATTTTGGAATTCACCGTGGAAAACCGATATAGAAATATGGCTGGGGTTAAGATCATTCTGCAATTTATGATTTGAGATGTAACTGAGCATAATTCAAGCTAAAACTCTGCAAGCTTTCTGTTTGTGTGGCATATTTTACACAGGTTCCCAATGCCATCTCAGGCTTGATCTTCTTAAGCCATCTGGATTACATCTCACAAGGAAGAATGGAAAAAATTGCTTTTGATGTGTACTTGTGGTTTCTTTTTCTAACTTTGTACTGAAGGAGCTTTACAGTCTATGTCTGAATAACACCTGAAATCCACAATCCACAGACTGATGAATATCAGGACAATACTTTGGGAAGTACTGTACTACATTCTCGTCATACAGTCGTGTCCTGGGTGTCTTGAGCTGGTCACTGTCAGAGATGTTTTACACTGGGTGAAAATTATTGCTGCTTTTTAGGATTTCCTCTGTAAGAAGCCTTTTTGGTTCCAGCAGATGGCATGCACTCATCAAAGCTTGCTGCATGGGATCACAAATACTGTACCAAGGAGTATGCTCTTCTATACAACTAAAATAATGTGTCACAAATTATTCTATTACACTATACTTTTCTCTCTAAATCTCTCTTAAAGAGATTTCTATAATCTCTTTTAACACGCTACAGGAAGTTAATGTGTTTTCAAAACTAAATTTCTTTGCTTTTTTGTGGTCCATACCAAGTAATTATTTTTTTGAGACTGTTTTCAAGGAACATGATCAGAGTTTGGCCAAAGCAATTTTGTTGGAGTGATAGTTGTGATTAAGGCAATCTGAATGTCTGGCTATAATATAAGCTTATTGGCATAAAAAGAGAAGCAGGGAATCTGGAAAAAGAATTAACAGAATGAGTAAGAGAAAAGAATGACTAGGAGTTTATTGAGCAGAATGCATTTTTAAGATAAAAAATGCCATATGGTGAGAGAAAAAGCTTATAATGTCTTTTTTGTTTTTCAGCTTGTGACATAACATTGTACTGGTGAACAAATATAGTCTGTTCCTAATGTTCTGCTACAAGATCTTTGCACTTTCACAGAGGTTTCTGGCACTCAGATATTGCTGTGGTAAATTAGCTTTATAGTTATTTAAAATTTTCTTGCAAGTCAGATTGGAGAAGAGCTAAGAAACACCGTTATCTATAGCCAAAACAGAATAACAGCTGTTAGGAGCAAACTAAGACTTTGAATTTCCAAACACTGATCCAAATTCTGACTTTTTCTGCATAGAAGTTCAACTGTTTTCTTGTAGTTTCCTTAGTAGCTGCTCTTTAAGCAAGCAGCCTCTAACTATCCACAGTACTTTCTGGAAGAGAGAAGAGAGATTTCCCCCACATGGAACACCGAGAAATGCTTTAGAGCAGAATTAGTGCTGGATTCTGTGTTATGTGCTGACTCATTGGCAAACATCCCGTGGAACTGAATGCATTTTTTAGTAAATTGGTAGCTTTTTACGAAGGTTATCTGAAGTCTGGTCAAACTTGGATCTCTTTGAGTGCTTTGCAGGATTTAGAGGAAAATATTGAAACTGTGAAGGGTCAACTGCCTCAGCCTTTAGCCACTGCAAATTGGATGTGAGCTCTGATTAATTTATTATTATTTTTTAGAGCACTGATGCACCATTTCAGTTATGGGGGTTTACGTGGGCAGTAGAAACTGTGCAGGTGATGTGGTCCGAAATCACTGGTATATCTGCTTTCAGTGACAAAACCTTTGAGAATTTACCACAGGGAAAAGTGTTCCAAGAGCCGTCACTCAAGAAATAAATTTATAGGAGAACTTGCATTTTTGTTGCCCATTGTCATAACAAAATTAATTTGTACTGTCTTAGAGCTCTTTGTTCAGTTTGCCTGTATGTGAATTACTTCGAATTGTATTAAAAACCCCCACTTTTACTCCTTTTTGTCCCTAGCCAGCATGTCTAGGAGCTGCTGTGTTTCTGATCTCCTCACTTTCCCATTGGCTTAATCTTTATTCAGTACCCCTGACAGCTGTGTTAGTCCCCAGTCATTTCACAGCCTTTTTCTTTGTGTCACCTGGCACACCCTCGGCAAAAGCAAGTGCAAGAATGCAACGTCATGATTTTCATAAAATCACAGAATGGTCAGAGTTGGAAGGGACCTTAAAGATCATCAAGTTCCAACCCCCCCGCCATGGGCAGGGACACCTCTCACTAGAGCAGGTTGCTCAAAGCCCTTGTCTCTTAGTTTCTGAACATGTAAGTTGATACTTTTCTGCACAAAGCACATCATTATTATATCTTTTTCCATAATAGGAATATGATTCATCCAGTAATTCTATTACTTTACACTTCAGCCTCCCTACGCAAATCTAGGTTGATGTAGCATGCAAGTTCCCGGGTTGTTACACCACTGTAAAGCCCTATCAGAAATTTGTCAGATATAAAAATATTCCAGGTATGCATCATTAAATAAATCATCATCTTTCTGGTAGGTATTACACTGTATGGTTAAAACCAGAGTTTCCTGCTTTAGACTCTGGATGGTGGATAGAATACAGTCCCTGTAGACAGAAATGCCCCTTGATTACTCCAAACAAGGACACAAACCAGCAGCTCTCCTTTCCCGAAGAACTGATATCCCTTTAAGGTCTGAAATTTAGAGTAAATCTAAATCTTTATCATGTCATATCAGGATTTACTTTTTAAGGCTAATTAGGCTTGAGATTCAGGATCAGAAAAGCAGAGATAGTAAACAGAGCCAGGCCTTCACAGAAATATGTCCATGCCAAATTTAAAGACTTGGAAAAAAAAGACGATGTGCAGGTCCTCAGCTGGTATGAATCAGAGGACTTGGCAAATTATGGAATCTTTTCTTTGTCTGCTAAATTGTGGGCTGTATTACAAATTCTGTCTTCCTACAAATAACAGCTAATCTCTACCAAGGCAGTGTTATTTCCCCCTGGAGAGGCTTACAAGGAGAGGAGCGTAACGTTAAGTCTTTGGTCCCTCACTCTGCTTGGCTGACTTGGTCAGCACATAGAGATGCAAGAAACACATTTGAGTGGATTTACAATCACTGAAACTTTTGTCCTGGTAAAGTGCTGGGAATGTTCCTTACCAAGGACTGTGGAAGTCCATGAGACACCTGTCATGTGTGAAATCTGGAAAAATACTTCAGCTTTGTTCTTAGGTGCTGTAGCTTATTTTGTCACGCTACGCTGTCTTTGAGGTGCTTAAGTCAGTTTTTCATATCACCGGGTCAAAAGATGCCCCAAACCACTGCTTTGTGGGGTCCCAGAGCCCACAAAAATTCGAGGCTGCCCAATGGAAGCGTACCAGTAAAGCTTCCCCGGATCCCTACCATCGGACCCACCACCCAGTGGGCAGAGAGTTTGCGTTTTTGCAATTTAATACAGAAATACCTATTTTCCTTTCAAACACCTAGGTGTTTTTCTGATTGCTTTCTCCCTTGCCTACCTGCCACTCCCAAAGCATTTCTAGCTATGCAGTGACATACCTGTTAGTGTAAAAAACACCATCTTCTTTTTAACAAAACCAGTGTGATTCAGTGTGATCTGTTGGTTTCATGTGGTTCATGGTGCAAGATTCTATGAAAAGTGAACCTTATTGCACAACCTACTCGTTTTCTTTTCCATACACAATCGAGTCACAGAATGGTTAGAGTTGGAAGGCACCTTAAAGATCATCTTGTTCCAACAAGTACTTTTTACAAGTACTTTTTAATAGTTTGTGTAGAAAAAAGGAAGTCTATTGCTAATGATTTCTCAGACACTGAGAAAGTCAGAGCCATGGCTTTCAAAGTCCTGCACTTGTGCATATCACTTACACAAATATAAACTTCAGTTAGTCTAGTTTTTCTTCTAAACACAGCCAGTTCAATGAAACCAAAGATTTTCTAGGGGAATGCATAGTTTTCTGATTAATTGTCAGTGGCAGTTGTTCAAGTCTCATTAGAACCAAGCTGAAAAAGATGATTTTGACCTCAGCATTCTGACTATTTTACAGTAAAACGTTAATGTGGAAATGAAACATTTTGGGAAGATTAAACAAAATATTTAGGAATACTTTATTTTGCAAATAAATCCTCATTTTTAAACTCCTTTCCTGAACTGGAATTAAATAAGGTATTAAAATCTGCGGTTTTGTGGTAACAGAAACTTTGTTCTTCAGGCATCTCTCCCACTTAAGTGGACAGCCATGATCTTTGGGGAAACTGAATTTTCCAGCTCAAGACCAATACTTTAGCCCATGAAACAGATGGGATGATGTGTCCAGTGAATTCATTCTGTTTATGTGTCCATTGTTCGAGAGATAACCATAAAAAATACCTCAATGGCAACATCTTTAGAAAAAGAAACCATTGGCATTTCAGAAACTTCCTCAGAGCTGCAACCACACAGTGTTTGTGAAACGTGGGAAGCAACAGAATATGCATCAGATTCCCCACTTATATATGATTGAAATAATCCAAACTTTCCTCTCACTTTTGGCATCCTGTGCTATAACTGTTACTTCTGTTCAATTTGTCATTCCAGTGCCAACAATATGCCTAAGCAAGTAGAAGTGCGGATGCATGAAAGTCATTTAAGTCCAGCGGAGCACAGATCCAGAAACATCTGTGTGCAGTTCTGCCAGTCGCTCCACAGGAACCTGCTCCTGACTCTTACTGTGTTTGGTGAGATACATCTGCTGCTCTCCACGTTCTGTCTTCGTCTGTATTTGTTCATGTAGCACCACAGACCTTCTTTGTGGTCATCAGCTATTCCAGTTGAACAGCCAGAAAGCAAATAGGATGTCCATGGGCATTGTCACCTGTGCAGGGAGTTACTGACACAACACGGAGCAAATCCATACTGCTGAGGTACAATCTGTATCTGGTTTTGAATGGAGTGAGATCAAAGTCCCAAGGCCAGACAGACCGATGTCATTCAGTTGAATTAAATACGCTGCACATTTTTTCCTCTCAGTTATCTGAAATAGAGATAAAGACTCCTCGAAATTTCCTTTGCTCCATCCTTTATCTCTCAGTTCACACTCCACTCTTTTTAAGGTTAATCCCCCCTCTCTGTAGCTGTAAGCCAGTGCTCCATGATCTCATCCTGAATATTGCCTCTGGCTGTAGCAGCTTCCAAATATGGAACGGTTTGACATTTTATTGTGGCTCACTGGCTCTTTGCCTGTTTCTTTTTCACTCAAAGCCCAACAGCCAAATGCAACAAATTCATAGACATACTCTATTTTGTTATTGTTGGAAAGAGCAGCTGCAGCTGGTCTTGAGAGCAAATTTCACATCCATATTTTTCAACCTTCGAAACCCATCCTGCTGTTTAGTTTTGCTTTGAATCATCTTTAGAAAGTGCCTGATGCAATTCCAGAAAAAGTTTTAAATACACATATATTTTCCATTGAGTCAAACTGATACTTCAAAGAGTTACGGGTGCTGCAAATTACAACTCTGGCTTTGCTGTCAAGTTTTATTACATTTAATATTTGTGCTTGGGATGAGAAAAACAAAGACATCCTGGATGTAAACATAAAATATCCATTCACAAAGACCATGTTATGGAAGTAAACATGGCCTTTTTTTCCCTTAACTGCCTCAATACTGAGATAGGGGTTTAGATGTCGTGACTGTACAAGTCTAAGGGATTGTTCGTGATTGGAGAACATTAGCACAAAGAGAAGGAGGCAGACCATGAAAGGGAAGGAGTAATAAATGAGAAGCAAGAATGAAGTTTTCTTCAATGGTAGGTGCAGTATTTCAAGTCAGGCAGTCCCTTTCAAAACCCCAAAACAAAACTTAAATCTGTTTTCCTCACAAGACTATTCTAGCTTTCCTGCAGGGTTTTTCCTAGGCTGTAAAACAGTTACTCATGCTGACCTTGCTCTCAAGTGGTACCATTCTTATTCTGAGAGCTAGCTATTATACTCTGAAGACCTGGATCCTGACCCTGGCTCTTCTGTCAGTTCTGTATGGCCTAATGTAAATCATTTCACCCCTTGGTGTCTCAAACTTGCCAGCTGTAGAACAATGATATGAATTATATTTTACTTTCCTTCAGTGTATTGCAAGGCCTGTACGGTATTGGTAAACCTCAATAACATTGTGGTTTGCAGCAAATTTGTGTTTGCAGAAAGGGAATAGTACCTTAGATGTAAGTTCAGCTGTCAGAAGATTCTCTATCAGGACCACTTCTCTGTAATCATAAGCTACATGATAAGCATGTTACAGCCTTGTGTTAATAAGAAGGCTAAGCCTTCCAAGAATCTGTCTTTGTACCAAAAATCAGCTGCTTTGTGCAGATGATTGTTTTTTCCAAGACGTTACTTCTGTGTAACCAATGTACAGTCAGGTACATTTTATGTTACCCACCTTCTCTCTTTTATTCTTCTTCCAGGTGTCATCCTGGGTGCAGTGTGTGGGGGTCTTCTTCGTCTAGCAACACCTATTGACCCTGACATCATCATGTTAATAGCCTTCCCAGGAGATATACTTATGAGGATGCTAAAAATGCTGATCCTCCCTTTAATTATCTCCAGTTTAATCACAGGTAAGATCTATTAGCTAGAGATACTTTAAAATGCTTGCTACAGATATGACCTGGTTTACTTTTTTTGATGTAGGAAGAATAACAGTGTGATTCTGTTAGGGTTTTTTGGATTACAGTGTGTATTTCAGAGTTCATTTCTGATTGTGTTCATTGGCTTTGATACATAGATGCCCCAGTGAATTTATTTTCAAACACATGCACATATACTAGCTTCTTGAACATCAGAAATTTCTTAATATGCTGTTTTACCTAATTCCTGGATTGGATCTTGCAAATGAGATGGCATGGCATTAGCAAGCCTGGCCTTCTGAAAGCTGTGGTGTCAGCTTTAAGACAGCTTCACTGACTATGACCAGTTTGCAGCAATCAAGGGCAAAAGATGGTATGATATCCTCTCTATATTTCAGTGCCTCCTCTGTGGTTAGATGGAATCTTAAATGTTTTTCTTCAAATTAGTAGCAGCAGATATTGCTCACATAAGAATAGGAGACAGAAGCTTCAGCAATCTGTGTAGTGGTGTGCATATCACAAGGACAAAATTAGGCACCTGTAGGCAGTCATTAAACTTTGCAAATTATAAAGGGTTTTATGTGATGATTATTAAATTGGATATTGAGTCTCAATACTCAGTTTTGTTTCTTAAAATAAATTTTTTTGTGTGTTTCTTAAAATAAAAACCCTGCAGGACTGTCTGGCTTAGATGCTAAAGCAAGTGGCCGACTGGGTACAAGAGCCATGGTCTACTACATGTCCACCACTATCATTGCTGCTGTGCTGGGCGTGATTTTGGTTTTAGCCATCCATCCAGGGAATCCGAAACTCAAGAAACAGCTTGGTCAAGGAAAGAAGAATGACGAAGTATCGAGTCTGGATGCTTTCTTGGATTTGATCCGAAACCTGTTTCCTGAAAATCTAGTCCAAGCATGCTTTCAGCAGGTAAATCCTCCTACTCCTTGGTAATATTTTTTACATCTTTTACTTACCAGGCACATCTGCAAAGTTAATGTCATTGTTTAGGTGAATGACAGAAGTGATGATGCAAAGAGAAATACAGGTCTTAATTCTTGAGTGGGTAAATGGAAGAATATTATTTATGGTTACTTTGGTGTATATTGCAGTTATTATTTAAATTCTTTTTTTTTTTAAAAAAAAAAAAAAGAAGAGGATTTTTAGCTTGTTATTAAGTAAACTTAATGTTTTTCCTCACTTTTTATACAATATATATGGTCATGAATGCTGGCCTGGGCTGAACAGCTGATGAATTATGGGATCTTTCACCCAGGTTGAATTTGGTCTTGGTTGTTAGTTACAGAGCTGATGGTTCTGCAATGCCTTGTTTGTAGTACATGGATGATCTTAATTCCAGCTGGTTATCAGTGGAAATGTACCCTAAAACCAAACCTCTCATAACTTCTGCTCCTGTATCAGAGTCCAGACTAGGTGGATTAGTACCATCCAATGGTTGACCCACCTACAGGTGGCTCCATTGGGGCAGGTTTGAAGGATGCTGGGAGAGAAGCATGCTTGCACTGTGTTGCTTGCTCTGTAGATAGATATTTTTGTCTAAACACTTTTCATCAATGCTTAATCAAAACAGCTTAACTTCAAGGGGTAAAATAAATGAAAAATGCACGTTTTCAATTTTATGCTTAAGCATATTTCTTGCATAAAATCTGCTTTTTCCTACAACTAAATTGTTCGGCAATAATGCAGCCTTCGTCTTCTTCTTCTTCTTCTTCTTCTTCTTCTTCTTCTTCTTCTTCTTCTTCTTCTTCTTCTTCTTCTTCTTCTTCTTCTTCTTCTTCTTCTTCTTCTTCTTCTTCTTCTTCTTCTTCTTCTTCTTCTTCTTCTTCTTCTTCTTCTTCTTCTTCTTCTTCTTCTTCTTCTTCTTCTTCTTCTTCTTCTTCTTCTTCTTCTTCTTCTTCTTCTTCTTCTTCTTCTTCTTCTTCTTCTTCTTCTTCTTCTTCTTCTTCTTCTTCTTCTTCTTCTTCTTCTTCTTCTTCTTCTTCTTCTTCTTCTTCTTCTTCTTCTTCTTCTTCTTCTTCTTCTTCTTCTTCTTCTTCTTCTTCTTCTTCTTCTTCTTCTTCTTCTTCTTCTTCTTCTTCTTCTTCTTCTTCTTCTTCTTCTTCTTCTTCTTCTTCTTCTTCTTCTTCTTCTTCTTCTTCTTCTTCTTCTTCTTCTTCTTCTTCTTCTTCTTCTTCTTCTTCTTCTTCTTCTTCTTCTTCTTCTTCTTCTTCTTCTTCTTCTTCTTCTTCTTCTTCTTCTTCTTCTTCTTCTTCTTCTTCTTCTTCTTCTTCTTCTTCTTCTCCTTCTTCTTCTCCTCCTCCTTCTTCTTCTTATTATTATTATTAAACAAGATTGGTTGCCAAACCTTTACTTAAGTGTTCCTATGTTAAATGGCATTATAGCTGGAGCTGGCATTATGGCCAAAGAATAAAGTGAAGAGGGGGAAGGCAGAAGAGGCCATACGGGGTGGAAGAATGAAGGGCAGCCTAAGCTGCCAAACAGGCTTGGATTGCTTCATTTCTTCCATGGACTTCTTCCGCATAAAAAGCGTAGTCCTTGGGGGTTTAAAGAGAAAACGTTCTCAGTGTTTCCAAGTCGTTATGGGAATGTCAGTAACATGATCAAACTGTGGGTGGCCAAACATCACGTGTGATGTGAAATGTACTTTTGCAAAACTGAGTGAGTGGAGAGCAGGGTGCTTGTGGTTTTTTCTTCCTTTCCCTTGTTTAAACTGTAGAAGAGAGGAGACTTGGGTTTCTGGTCAGTTGGAAGTGGTCACATATCTCAACAAAGGGACAAAAAGTGGGAGAGATAAGAATTAAGCTACCCATGTCAGATAGGGTTTTCTTGGAACCTTAATAGTGCTTTTCCAGGATGTGTTGTATCAGCATTCAGATCACTTGACTAGTTATGGATCACCAGTGCCACTGATTGTTTTTTAAACTTAGTCAAAAAAGCTACCGAGTGTTTGTGCTTTCCAGTGTTTGATTTGTACCAGATAACACACAAATTGCCAGTGAAAACCTCTGCCATGAAGCCACTGTTCATTTGCAGTCAGTCAAATTCATTCCCAGATGGAACTTGTGACTTCTCTTAGCCCTTAACTGCTTCAGTAAGGAGTTAGGCTTTGCTTCTCCCTTTGTTTAGAAGGAAAATTAACTGCTTTTAATGGTGCCAGCATATATTTCTCTTCCCAGTTTTATACAGACTTTCTCTGTGAGCACTCAGTGTTTTCAGGTTGCCTTAGGAAGAAGCAATTTTTTGCAGAAATCCTGTGAAGAATGGTTTTGAAGGGTGCACAGCAATGGTGCTGTGTAGCTTGTGGTCTGTGGGGGAGTTTTCTATGCATTCCCTTGTGACCAGGCAGAAAGCTCTGCTGGGATTCACCTGCAATTTTGAGAGAGTTCATTTGCAAACTAAACTCTGAACCATCATGGGATTTCGGAATCTCTTGAACTTTTGTATGGTCCACAAGAAAGGCTTATGATTAAAACTGACATGTGCCATGTCAGATGATGTGCCATGAGATAGGATGAGACTATTGTCTATAAATATGACATTTAAATGGTTTTCTGGCCTCGTGTGTTGGTGTCAGAGTCTAAAATTGATGTCAGGCTCAGTGGTTTTGATGACTCTGCCCTTGGCGTGAAGAAGGGCTGAGGACCTTTGACTTAAGTGAGTGTGGTGGAATTTGTGAGCATGTAGAGTGTAATGTTGGAGGTTTAATTTCTGTGACTGTGCTTACATTCTGGATACGTCACATGAAAAATACTGTGTTGACAGCACCCCTCAGATAAAATTTAACTCTGAAAAAAATATGTAAATATGCAGTAATGTTCAGTTCTTTCAGGACAACTGAAGAGTTTCTCATACGTAGATATCTAAGTTTTCTTTCTACATCCTGCTCTAGTCTTAGCAGGTTAGGAAAGGAAAGACATAACGTAATGTAAAATCTTGCAGTTTTAAAATATATGGATTGGATCTGGATTATCATCCATAGTATTACATTTCAACAGGAAGGTGTTGCCTTGCTCAAACATGTTTCTAGGAACAAGGAAAGTAGGGAGCAGCTGGGAACCATGGCAAACTGGTCGTAGCTTCCTTACTGTTTTGCCTGTCCCAGAGCCATGAAGAGGCAGAGGGAAACATCCCTTCTAACAGGAGCAAGTCACAGGTCTTTCTTTTCCCACTCCCTCCTCCCTTTTTTCCTAGCCATAAATTCAAGCCCATTTCTCCCCCCACCATTTTGTCCCAGCTTTCCCTTTCTGCTGCCTTTCATGTGCCAGGAGGGTTACAGATCCATTCAGATGCTGATATCTTCTTTTTCGAGGTGGTCAGATTTGATTTAATAGGAATCTGGCAGCTTTCATAATTGTTCTGTTATCCATCACTCACCACGTATTAATTAGAGAGCTCAGGGGACTGTGTATATTCCATTTGGAGCTCTTACAGTCGCCAAGTGAAGTGTTGGATTCTAGTTAACCGTCAAACTAACTATGATAACTTGAGCTGGACAGACTGTCCTGAATAACAAACCTTACTGCAGAGTTGCTCCTGTGACTGATCTTAGAGGTGCCTGCCTTTTGGTGCTAAATAAATGATACCAACATGTAACATACAGTCTGTGAAGCCCCATTTGTGAGCCATCTGGATAAAGGGGCTAATGATGTGTAAAACGTTATATCATAGTTGTAAGGAACAAATATTTGCCGTATTTTTCACACTAGAATAACAAGGAAGACTCTCAGGACTTTGTGACACTTGTAACTATTGAAAAGCAAACTTATTTTTGGAGGAGTGAGTAAGAGGTTCTGAAATGTATGTCTAATCTTTTAAATTATAGCTCCCGCTGAGTATTCCCTGATCTCCCATATGGATTGCATTCAGTCTGTTTGCATTCTCATCCTCCCTTTTTCTTGCCTTCAGATCCAGACTGTCACCAAGAAGGTGCTTGTGCCACCACCCATCGAGGAGCCGCCGAATGTCACGGACTCTGCTTTTGCTATCGTGAATGAGACAGCGCGCGACACTCCACCAGAAGCCCAGCTGGTCATTAAGAAGGGGCTTGAATTTAAGGATGGCATGAATGTCCTGGGTAGGAAAGCTTTTTTGCCTGTCAAATATGTGTGTATATGTATAACACAGCTTTTGGCTGTGATTGGGTATCCAGTTTTGCATGATGTGCTCTTCAGTGCAAGTTTAATCTCCCCAGATAATTACCAAATGCTATCACTTACTAGCTGCCCATTTGTCTCTGAGGTGAAAATCTAATGGTTTTACTAGAAATTTGAGTGTATCACAGAAACAGTCAAGTGAATTATTCTGGATTGGCAGCTTTGCAGGTATTAATTTCAGTTCTGGAGTCCTCAACATAGAAAGGACATGGAACTGTTGGAACAGGTCCAGCGCAGGGCCACCAAGATGATCAGAGGGATGGAGCAGCTCTGCTGTGAGGACAGGCTGAGAGAGCTGGGACTGTTCAGCCTGGAGAAGAGAAGGCTCTGGGGAGACCTGAGAGCAGCCTTCCAGGATCTGAAGGGAGCTCCAGGAGAGCTGGGGAGGGACTCTTGGTCAGGAAGTCTAGTGACAGGACGAGGGGGAATGGTTTTAAATTGGAAGAGGGGAGATTTAGATGAGATCTTAGGAAGAAGTTCTTTGGTGTGAGGGTGGTGAGGCACTGGAACAGGTTGCCCAGGGAAGTTGTTGATGCCCCATCCCTGGAAGTGTTTAAGGCCAGGCTGGCTGGGGCTTGGAGCAACCTGCTCTAGGGAGAGGTGTCCCTGCCCATGGCAGGGGGGTTGGAACTTGATGATCTTTAAGGTCCCTTCCAACTCTGACCATTCTATGATTCTATGATTCTAATTGGAGTACAGTGGGGAAGCATATAGGATGTATGCAGAATATCCTTTCATCCTAGAAGTAACCTACCTAGACTAATGCTAACAGATACTGGCAAAACAGCATGGGGGAAAGCTTCAAGGGCCAGTGCTTTACCAGCCCCTGCCAAATTTGAGCTGAGCTATTTCCAGTAGGTGTCTCATGCATGCTGAACTAGAATTTGGCTTGAGACAGAGCCTGAAGTGAGAGGTGGGGTGTGAACCGCACCACCCAAGAAAAATCCCAAAGAGGCTTGACACAGCTCTGAGTCACAACTCTGTCTTGGCTGCTGACCTTTACCAACTGCAAATTATGAACAACCGCTGTCGTGCCATCCTTTCTGGACGAGCCAGCTTTGTCTGTCTCCCACTCCTTCCTAAACCACCTGTTTGGACCGGGGCAGGGGGGCGCAAAGAGCTGCCACTCCACTTCTATTTTCTCCTCTGTGCCTGAACTCATTGTTTTGTCAGCCTAGGCAGGAGTGCTCCTGCTCACCTTCTTCCTTTCTTGACGTGGGTGAAGTTAGCCACAAATTAGTTCTCAATTTGTAACCCCACTGGCATGCCTACACTTGAAGATACACGTGCACTGTGGCAGCATGTCCAGGCTGGCACCTATATTTGTAGGTGTCATCCTTAAAGCATCTAAACCACTGTTTAATTTCACCACTAGGCCACCACTTTTAGGAGCAAATGGCCCCTTAGAGGCTCCTTACAGCTGATGAGCAGCGCCTGTTGACACAGTGGCCTCTGTGCCTGCAGGGCTTTTCCAGGTGTTGGTGAGTTGGTTGGTTGGCAGTGGCTTCTTCTCTTAGATGTAGGGGAGGTATATCAAACAGGGTTTGTTTCTCTGTGAAACAGGCTGACCTGCAAGAACCAGGAGCCACTGTGTTGTGCCCGCCTCCACGACTCCTCCTTCCCTTCAGCATCTGTGGGCAGAGGAGCCACTTTCTTTCAAAACTGCAAATTGGCATTTTTCACCCTCTGGCAGCACATTGCTCATGCTGTTACCCTCACCTGTTTTGTTTTTTTTTTTCTCTCCTGGAGCTTTGCTTATGCATTTCTAATGTAAGAGAGACGTTACATTTAGTACTGGACTTGTTTTGTGCAGGCTCTGTCATGGATAAGAAAAGAGCTAGAAGGTGAATACAATTCCTACAGAAAGGAAATACACTATTCAGGTAGAGGATTTGATATAGTATTTTAACCAACGACTCTCAAATGTTGTAGAGTTTTTTGGTTTGGTGTGGTTTGGCCTTGAATGAAGTGAAAATGTTGGGAAATTGCCATCCAGCTTGCATAAACTGTGCAAGCCAGGCAAATTCCTGCAAATACGAACGAACCTGACTCTTATGACTAATGTAGCAGCTCATTTGGAATTAATGAACAAAGCCATTTCCTAACATTTTCTGATGCAGAGTCTGGATTCCAGGAAGTTACTTGGTCTTTGACTGAAAAGGTTTTCATCATTTCTCCACGCTCCAGAGTACACAAACACACACTTTGTTTCCCTATTCAAGTGACTCAACAGGGATAGCCTGGTGTGAAAGAATGAGTTTATATCCAGGAGATTTGATTAAAAAAAAAAAAAAAAAGAAGAAGAAGAAAAAAGTCTCATTGCTAAACCCAGTGTGAGGGATGTGGGACAGCCTGTCTTTTCCCAGAGTAGTGGTAGCTGGAATTCCCTTCTCTCGAATGCTTTTCTGTCCCGATGGGTTTTTCCTTAGGAATTACCCAACTGACTTCACACGTATGTTAAATACTGAACTTGTTTTATGACTGAAAACTTAACTTCAAATTGTGGCTGGAGATTCAAACCATCTATCAGTATCAGTTAGCAATCCTACTCTGGGTGCTGAAAATTGCTGCATGGTAAAGGCCGGTGTTGGAGACACAGCTACATGACAGATGCACTCAGTTGATTTTTCACACTGATAATCCATCACTCCAGACTTTCACACCTTAGGAGCCAAATTTAAGAGCCAAATGTTACTCATATTAAATTCTATGATTGTGAGTCCGTATTAAAAAGTCCCAAGAGATGTGTAATGTAGTTCTGGAAACTGAACTAGCAGGTGGTATCAAGAGATTGCCTAGGTACGAAAACTTCCTAATAAACATTTTTTTACTTGTTTGTTGTTTTTTTTTTTGATCTTGCCATTTTTTTTCCCAACAGGTTTAATAGGATTCTTTATTGCTTTTGGCATTGCTATGGGGAAGATGGGAGAACAGGCCAAGATGATGGTGGATTTCTTCAACATCCTCAATGAGATTGTAATGAAGTTAGTGACTATGATCATGTGGTAAGCCTGAAGTTCTAACTTTTAGAACAAAAAAAAAATTCAAAAACCCTCATAAAACCCTAACATGGCATATAGTGATCACAGTTTGTCAGTAAATGATGTAATTGAATAGTTCATTTTTTAAAGCCTTGACAGGTATGTTAGAACCACAGCAGCATTATTTCTACTTGGTGAAGATTGTTTAGGATGCAATTTGACATATTTCTGAAGATACTCTTGTTCTTTGTTTACTGAAATCTGGGACATGCAGGTACCAGCAAAGGCCTTGAAATACCACACTGATTATATAGAAGGACACCTAAGCAAGCAAGCCCCTGCATAAGAGCATCCAAATCTTCCCAGGGAGGCTTGCATGATGCCAACATACTAGCTAGGAGGCATAATTACAAAAAAAACCTAAAGACTGACTTTATTCCCTGTCTTCTGTAACAAAAATACTTCATCACCAAGTAAAATTCCTGTGTTTTTCAGTGCTGGGTAGCCCTCCCACCCCTAGTTTCTGCAGAATCTGTATCTTAAAACATCACCACAATGGGATCTCTGGGAGATATCCGCCCTGGTTTTGAAGAATACCCATTTGTAATGATAGTGCCTGGCTTGCCTTGAAGAGAACGACTTTACCCAATCAAGGCTGAGCCCTTGTTTACATTTCTGGATGGAAGAGGATTCTCTTTTTTTTTTCTTCTTCTTTTTTTTTTGTTTTCTTACAGAAAACATGAAGCACTTTTATTCTGAAAGTCAGTTTTCTTTCCATTGTCTGTAATTAAGCATTCAAATCACTGTTCACTTTTGAAAATATACATTACCATTTACTTTCAGAGGCATTTTGTTTACTGTTTCTCCATGTTAAGCACATTACTTTCTCCCAGTTTAAGTTTTATAAAACATGTAAAGAAAGTAAATGTCACTTAAAATTATATAATATACTAACTTCTAGTAGTGCAGTTATAAATATTGTCTTCTGTCCATGCACTTTCAGGCATTTTTCAGTGTAGCTGATTATTAAATTTCCCTTCATTTCAATTTGAAAACTCCCTTCGTTTAACTTTTCTTTTTTTATTATTATTATCAAACTGTGCTACCATTATCATCCTATTTAAAAATTCCATTTATGCCATCAGGAAATCACATGACTGGGGTGACAAAAACCTTACCCTAGGTAAGGAAAGCACATAATTAATGAATAAACTAAAAATAACTTGTCCAAATTATTGAAAGAACATAATGGAAACATTTACAGCCTTCAAGATAAAAGCAATTCGTTTCAACAAATAGCCTAAATGAAACAAATAATGCAACTCCCTGAAACCATATCAGCAGTGGGCTGTAAAATTGATGTATTAAAAACAAACGCTGCACCACTCTTCATACTGATCCAAGCCTCTGTCACATCTTCTATGATGTTATTTCAGGATCAGAAGCTATTCAGGAAATGCATATTCCATTTGATGGAATGGAATAAAATGAAGTGGATGGGAAAATTGCTGAAGATGGCCATTATTTTGTGAAAACTGAGTCTCCTACTCTTCTTCAGTCTATTCTTGATTGAGCACCGTTTTTATGAGTAAGCTTCAGAGTCTAGTTCTGTCTATTCTTGTTCTCTTTCTCCAGGTATTCCCCCTTGGGTATTGCTTGCCTCATCTGTGGAAAAATCATTGCAATCAAGGACTTAGAAGTAGTTGCTAGACAGCTTGGCATGTACATGGTCACTGTGATTGTGGGGCTTCTCATCCACGGAGGGATCTTCCTGCCTCTGCTCTACTTTGTGATAACAAGGAAAAGCCCATTTTCATTCCTTGCTGGGATTTTTCAGGCATGGATCACAGCACTAGGCACAGCTTCCAGGTAAACTTGAGAAATAACAGCTTACTTTATTTTTTAGCAGATTATGAGCTGCTATTTAGAGATAATACATCCGGTGTTCTGACCTTTGCCAAATCATTTTATGCCATGAAATAAAAACTAATTTTAATCCATCCATGTTGCAATAAATGAAAATAACCCCACGCATTTTGGACTTTTTTATAGAGGTTGTGCAGCCAACCTGCAGAGAGATGGGAGACCCACTTTTTGTTTTCTTTTCTGACAAGTGCCTTCTGCAAATTGTGTTACTTCTGTGGTTTTTCCTCAACTAGGAAACAATGATAATTCTCTTTATTTTGAAAGCATGTTAAGACCAGTCTCATTGCACTGGGGGGAAAAAAAACCCAAAACACTGATAGGTTTCAAGAAAGAAATGAAAAAACCTCACATTTTATTTTTTCACCTAGTTTGACAGAGAAGGGGACTTCATTGAAGGGCTGAGCATTTTAGAGTCAATGCTAGTGCACGGAACAGACTCATCAAAGTGCATAGGCAGCTCAGCTCTCAGTAATAAATTAATGCTTTGCACTGGGGCAGTCAGCTCTTGTGTTGAAAATATTTTTCATTTAACTTTGGAAGATTTTTTCTTCAATAAATGTTAATTTCTGAAGAAAATGTAACCTTCTGTTTTAATTAAAATGTGAAAACAAAAATCCCAGTTCCAAACTAACCATTTATTGGTTAGGAATGCCTTGAAAGAGGCCGTTCATCTGCCTTTTTGGGTCAATCCAAATTATTCCATTGGACAACTTCTTCCCTTATGAACAACAGAGTCTGGGGGGACCTTACTGGGATGCAGAAATATCTGATGGGACAGTGTAGAGAAGATGAAGGAAGAGTATTCTCAGTCACTAGGCACTAGTGACAGGACAAGAGGCAGTGGGCACAAATGGAAGGACAAGGATTTCATCTGAACACAAGAAAAATCCTTTTACTGTGATGGTAGTTGAATGTTGGCACGTGTTTCCCAGAGGAGTTGTGGAGTATCCATTCCTGGAGATACACAAAACCTGTCTGGGCATGGTCCTGAGCAACGTCCCCTATCTGCTCCTGCCTGGAGTAGGGTTGTTTGAATAGGTGACCTCCACAGATCCCGTGCAAGATCAGCCTCATGTGCTTGTTAGAGATAATGTAGGAATTTTATTATGAAACTACATTTTTGTAGTTGTATCTCAATCATTCCCTAGTCTCTCTTTTCCATGGTTTAATTATCTGTAAAATGGAAAGATTACTTTTTTTGTACCCAATACCATCTCTGTGGTAGTGGATGAACAAATGAGTTGGAAAGGCCCTGAAGTTGCAAGCTACTAGCAGCACTATGCTGCGAATATTTATTTGAGAAAATTTAGTAAGTCAAGTCTTTTATTCTTCTACAAGCAAACTAGTATTTTTGTAGGAGTAATGATACCAGAATTAGTAGCATACAATAGCGAAGGCCTTTGAGAAATTCTGCCAACTCAGCTGAAGAAAAGCAAATAAACCATAACAGATGGGCCCCAGCTGCTTCTGTATGAAACACCAATTAAAAGGAATTTCCCTAGGTCAACTTCCTTTTCAGAACAGCTTCTCAGGCAGCAACCAGCTTCATTTACTGGTGGACTTAACTTTGGGGATAACACAGAAAAGTAAGGAACAAAACCATATTCCTGTAGTAGGTTTCATGCCTGCTACAGCAAGTCCTTGAATCACAGCAGAGTGTGAAAAAAGAAAGTCTAAAAACTTACAGCAGAGTTTCTGACTTTGCTCCCTTGCATATGTATATCATAGTGCAGTTATGTCTTCTCTACTATCTTGCTTTCTCTCCTTCAGTGCTGGAACATTACCTGTCACATTCCGGTGTCTTGAAGAAAATCTAGGCATTGATAAGCGTGTAACAAGGTTTGTTCTTCCTGTTGGAGCAACAATTAATATGGATGGAACTGCCCTTTATGAAGCTGTTGCTGCCATCTTCATAGCACAGATGAATGGAATTGAGCTGGATGGAGGTCAGATAGTTACTGTGAGGTCAGTACTGTAAGCTTTGTTTCTACAGACTGTAAAATGTGAAACTTTGGGTTGGATGTTTTCGCAGTAGCTGTGGGATTCACTGTGAAATCAGTTGGTTTCTCCTAATGATATGCAAATCATGTGATATGCAGCCTGGATGAGAAGGACTTGGGGGTGTTGGTTGATAAGAAGCTCAACATGAGCCATCAGTGGTCACTTGCAGCCCAGAAAGCCAACCACATCCTGGGCTGCATGAAAAGAGGTATGGCCAGCAGGGTGAGGGAGGTGATTCTGCTGCTCTGCTCCACTCTGGTGAGTACTACATCTAGCTCTGAGGCCCCCAACACAAGAATGACATGGACCTGTTTGAGTAGGTCCAGAGGAGGGCTGTGAAGATGATCAGGGGACTTCTCCTATGAAGGCAGGCTGAGAGAGTTGGAGTTGTTCAGCCTGGAGAAGAGAAGGCTCTGGGAAGACCTTATAACGGCCTTCCAGTACTTCAAGGGTACCTACAGGAGAGATGGGGAGGGACTCTTTATTAGGGAGTGTAGAGATAGGGCAAGGGGTGATGGTTTTAAACTGAAAGAGGGGAGATTTCAGTTGAATATTAGGAAGAAATTCTTTGCTGTGGGGGTGATGAGGCACGGGAACAGGGTGCCCAGAGAAGCTGTGGCTGCCCCATCCCTGGAGGGGTTCAAGGCCAGGCTGGATGGGGCTTGGAGCAACCTGCTCTGGTGGGAGGTGTCCTTGCCCAGGGCAGGGGGGTTGGAACTTGATAATCTTTAAGATTCCTTCCAACCTAAACCATTCTAATGAGTGAAGACTTATTTGGTTTTGTCTGACAAATCCAGTTTGTAATATAAGCATATTCAAATGACCCAGTCATAAACTCACCAAGACTTAATTAGCCCTTGAGCAGCCTTAGTTACTTCATATTGGTCATGTAGATCCTGTAATCTATATGAGATCTTCCTTCGGAGAGAGTGGTCTTGGAAATGGTAGCTAAGCCAGACTTTGTTTAGACCTGAACAGTGAACCTGAACTTCGTTCTCCTCCACCCCTCTGCTGTGGGAAGGTGAGCGTTTCCTCTCAGAGCTTGGAAGCCATCACTTACCAGTGATTACTTGGGCTGGAAGTGCCCAAGGAGCTGGCATCATGTGCAGAGCCTAATGGCAGAGTAGAGCATCCATCCTGCATACCTGCTGGACCTATCTGGGTGTTTCGTAGACCAGGTTGCACTCCAACCAAGACACCTGACAAACACACCATGACCTGGATTGTCTGAGTGGGGCCCAGCCGTCTGCCAGATCTAAATCAGGCTGACATTCTCACAGATGAGTTCTGTGTCCAATAGCCAAGGATGCCTCCCCATAGAGACCTTTATCCTTTACTTCTGTTTTGGAAGTGCTTTAAGATTTTTTGGGGGTACACCCACAGAAGTACAACCGTGTTACTCGTCCCTGTGTTTAAAAGGACACAGATAACTTTTTTCTTTCTCTTCTTCCCTCTCCTTCTCTTCCCTGTTTTTCTCCCCTTGGCTTGTTCTCTGACAAATTTACTTTCCATTCTTCATAGGATTCTCCAATTATGTTGATATTTGTTATGGTTTGTGTTGCATTTTTGCAAACAGGTGGAGCACAGGCATTCACTTTACTGGTCTTCATCAAAAAATGAGAGGCAAAAGCAAAGATCTGTTTGTTTTTATGAATCAGTCAGATGGGGTTTGCTTTTTCATCTGTGTGATTTGTATCTAGGCTTGGTAGACTTCTGGCTTGTACTGTCGGAATTTTGGATACCAAGACTTTTGCTCTTCTGTACCTGATAATAACCACTTTCTTACAGCCATTACCTCACAATTCAGTCTTCAAATAAACAGAAATGAACCACCCTAAAAACTCAACTTGTAGCCACCAAACTTCAGCAAGTCTGGATGATAAAAATTCAGGATTAAAAGACCTGGGTGTGTTGGTTGAACTCAGAAAACTATACCAGGCCAAAGATCTGAATGTCCTAAGCAGGATCTGGACGGCTTTAATACATATTTTTTTTGAGAAACACAAGAATGAAAACTGTGGTCTGAGCTTACCATGATTTATCATAAAGTTGTTAGTTTTCTGGGAAGGACTCTTATTAAAAATAAGACATTTCTAATGATCACGTGAGTATGCGATGAAATTGAATGTTACTTTTCCTGCTACTCTCATTTATTTTTGGTTTTGCAGTTTGACTGCCACCCTTGCAAGTGTTGGAGCTGCCAGTATTCCCAGTGCGGGACTTGTCACTATGCTTCTGATCCTTACTGCAGTGGGTCTTCCTACCCAGGACATCAGTTTGCTTGTTGCTGTTGACTGGCTTTTGTAAGTTGTGCTGACTTCACTGTTCAGTGAGGAAAAAGTAGCGAAGTAATGCTTATCTATAGGGCTTTTTAACTGCTGATCTTAAAGAACTTTTAAGACTCTCCTCTGCAGATGAAACCAAGAAGGAAATAAGCTATTTGATGAAGTGGGAGACCTGAAAGCAGCTTTTCAGCTGGTACAAATTGTTACAGAGCTACTGAAGTCATTTTCTATGAGCCAAGGTTCTTCCTGTGAGGTGCTTGGGCTCACACTCATGTACTTTCCTTCTTAATGATGCCTCTCCATCAGACATAACTCAAGACCAGTTTTCTGATCTTTGCTTTCATATTTCTGTTTCCTACAGTTGTCTAAACTTAAGGATGAATGCTGAAAACGCAGGTTCCAGGGTTGTTACCAGCCAGTTACAGGGCAGGAATCTACAGCTTGGGAAGGCAAAGGGAAAGATAACATATATTTTATATATAACTGAATATCCTGATGTCATGACTCAGAATGGTGAAATGAGGCAGGGCTCAGCAGAAAGTGTACAGCTGGAGAAGGGAATACGGTGATATTCTGTGTGTTCATTATATTTATGAGGTCATAGCTGAAAACAAGAAAGCAGCAACTGGCAGGAGGAGAGCAAAAGAAAGGTGCATACTCATTTTAAATATATGTTTTTGCTGGCTGTCAAAGTAAGGCAAATAGGTAGGTTTCTGCAGCTGGTAGGAGGATGTGCAAAAGGAACCCATGGTTTGTTTGTTTCTTTAGGAAAATGTCATTTAAAAATATTCCTCTGGACTGAGCTCTGCCCACACTAGCAAACCTCAGAGCTGTAAGTTTGCTGGCAGCTCTGATTCACCAGTAGGTGTTGCATTTCAGGCTTGGCTTCAGCAGCATTGTTACCCCTGGCTCATCCAACCCTGCTTGGGAAATAAAGAAGATCATACTGTGGAGCTATAATGATGATAAATGTAAGCGTAGGAAGAATAGTACTTCTGAAAGAAATATTTCATGGTATCTTTCCAAAATAAATGCCAGGCAAAAGAACCTTTAAGCACAAATGGTTGGATTTGGATCCTTCTGGCCTAACTATAAACAGTGGAATTACAGCGTGATTCAGAATTGAAATGTAGAGGGAAAAGAGGTTAAAAAGGATGTGAAAGGCTCTGTGTCATCCCACTAGTGCTGCAGAGCTAAGACAAATTTTGCTGGTGGAAGTATTGTGCTAATTAACATATGTCAACAGGTAATAGCTTTATTTTCCCTCTTTCAGTGGTTGTGTTGTGGTAGCCACGACAATCTAATGAGATATGGAAAACAATGCTGCTGACATTGCTGATATTAAGAAAAGTCACACAAACCAGATTTTGAGTAAGTTTTTTGGGCATACAAATCAAACCTAAAGAATATCTGAAATGAATGTTCATAAAAAGATACTTTCTTTACTTACACACATTCTCGTCTTCCATTTCTTCAGATCAGGAAATTACATGACAGCAGTATTTTAATAGAATGTAGGAAAGAAAGTTTAATAAAATATTTAAGACCCAATTCTAACTACTTTTCTGCAACCAGTGTGTAATTGCAAACAGCAAAATTTGAAATAGCTCTTCTGTAACATTTCAATTCCAGATAATGGAAGCTTTTCAAAAAAGTCCTCCTCGGTGAGTTTTTCAATATTTCTGATGAAAGAAAGTATCAGAACATCAGCTGATGTTACAGTACTCCTATCATCTGAAACTGTGGTCTTAACAAAACAGTTTTGCACAATTGCTCATGGTGTAGCACAAACCTGACTTTTGATTCTCCTTAAAATTGGCACTCTGTCCTTTAGATTGGAGCCAAAAGGTTTCTGTATTGATTTCTTCTCAAACCCCTCCAATATCTGGAGATTAGGTTGCTCAACCTTTCTCCCTCCCATATATCTCCCTCATACACAGTGTGAGCTCTTCCATCAGGCAAGTTTCCCAAGATTTCACAACTTTCATAGCTTCTCAGTTTAAAATTAGGCACAACTCAGCAGTGACATTCAAGTCCCCAGAGCAGGGGGCTTGAAACTAGATGACCTTTAGGATCCCTTCCAACCTAAACTATTCAATGATTCTCTGTCAAAGAAATAAAGAGAAACTGCCTTAACAAGGTATTACAACACAAACTCCAAATATGTAAGCACGATAATGTGGAGGGGGAATGGATAAACTTGAAAGGGAATACAGTTCAACAGCTGGGAAAGGCAGTTTTACAGATCATTAGAGCAAAAGTGTTGAAAAGGGCTCAAAATTCACTGCTATGAATAGGCATGTGTAATGAATATCGATCAGTTTGGGATTCATATATATCTATATATATAGGGTTTTTTTTCTCAGTGTTCTATAGGAAAAGGACATGTCATAGAAATCTCCTACCAGAAATACTAGAAAGAGAGTTTTCAAATTCATCACTGCCATAGGAAATTAGGCTTTACATGCTGGCTTTTCTGTCCCTTGAAAATGTCCACACTGTTCCACCTACCCATTTTGTGTCAATGAGTCTTCATGGATATACCTCTGAAATTTATCAGTGCAATCACTTCTCTAACCTCTTTGACAAAGCTAGACTCAGTTGCTGCAGTAGCCTTAAACTGAAACCCTTGGTCAGAAGTTTTTAGGAGTCTTATGTTTAGTTCAGATATGAAGATGCAAATTAGATTTTAAATGATACCAATGTGTAATGCGTCCTACCTGCAGTAGGAAAGATAGCAGGAGGCCAGAGACCTGCAGTGCTCTGTAAGATCATCTCCTGTTTTCACAGAAGGCTGGGCAGCTCTGGGGCAGAATTCTGAAATCAAGGAAAATCCACAACCATGAGTTCACTGGTGACAGATAGAGCCACATTCTAAAAACAAGACAGAGGAAAAGTGTCTCTCCAATGGCATCCTTTCAACAAAGTGCCAAAGCCCATGCTTCTTTGTAATGAAGCACGTCAACCCATTCTGACACCCTCCTACAAGAGAGGCCGTCGTTACTGAAATGCTGTCACAGGTTCATCATTTTGTAGGCCATGACCTATATTTGGCTGGCTCATATGCCAGCCTTTGGCATACAGCAGTGTGAGTGGGCATGCTGCCATGCTAACAGACAACAGGACAAGGGATAACGGTTTTACATAGGAAGAGGGGAGATTCAGATTAGACACTAGGAAGAAATTGTTTACTATGAGGGTGGTGAGGCACTGGTTGCCCAGAGAAGCTGTGGCTGCCCCATCCCTGGAGGGGTTCAAGGCCAGGCTGGATGGGGCTTGGAGCAACCTGCTCTGGTGGGAGGTGTCCTTGCCCAGGCCAGGGGGGTTGGAACTGGATGATCTTTAAGGTCTCTTCCATCTCTAACCATTCTATGATTCTATGATCATCTGTAAAATTAGTGCCAGGAGAGCAGCTTTGATGGTCTCAGCCTTATGGAGACATTTCAGGCATTTTTTTCCCCATAGCTCATTGAGAATAAAGAGAAGGGCCATTTGTTAATCCATCCCAAAAATGAGAGCACTTCATCAGATCCAAAATCCTTCTCTCTAGCTGCGTTAAGTTCAGTGCTCTGATAAATTCAGATTACACAAAGGACAATGATGTGAGCCTGCTGGGTCCCGCCTGGCACCCTGATATTGAAACCTTCAGGCTCCAGATGGGGAGATGTCAGTCAAGCACAGTTCTGCAGTTCAGTTGTGTCTGTAGCACAAGTTCTTTGCCAAAATGCATGAGTATGAGCATCTGGGACATGGGAGTTTGCACATCCTCCGTGTCTGAACAGGTCTTCTGGGAAAGCAAGCTTTTTCAGTTTCTCTTGAAAGCTCCCATCTTTCTGTTCTAAAGATGCCTTAAACTTTCTGAAATAAATGTGGTAACTCTTACATGAAAAGGGCTGTCATGCCCTACTTTTTCTTCCTGTCATGACATTCAGCCTCTTCCTTTTGCTTCTTTTGTAGGGACCGGATGAGAACGTCAGTCAATGTAGTGGGAGATTCTTTTGGTGCTGGCATTGTCTACCACCTTTCAAAGGCAGAACTTGACACCATCGATTCCCATCATAAAGGGCATGAAGACATTGAAATGACCAAGACTCAATCGGTCTACGATGACATGAAAAATCATAGGGAAAACAACTCAAACCAATGTGTTTTTGCAGCTCACAACTCAGTCATAGTAGATGAGTGCAAGGTACCTTTCACATTTATGGATATTGAGACATGTATATAGCACTGCATGCTTTATTTTATCTTCTTTTTTAACCTGCATGTATTTTTCAAGTCGTTCTGCAAATAACAATGTGACAGAAAGGTCCATGAACCCCAGACATTTCGAATGAGTTCGAGCAGCTCAAAAGATGTTTTTTTGCACTCTTCTTAAAAGTTATCATTTGAGGGGAAAAAATCATGTGTATTGTTTACATATCAAAAGGCAAGATGCAGCGTATTATGGAATATGCCAAGATGCAGAGAATATGGCATCTCCTTCTATGGACATTTACTTAATTTTCTATGGCAACAAAGAACTTAATTGCCAACTCAAATGAAGGATAGCTGCAATTCAGATACAGGTGTTGTCCTTTGCTGACTGCTTTCCATGATATGCTGTTCAGAGATGAACATATTGAATGCACTTTAGCATCAAGATGCTCTTGCACTCGTACAGCATGCTTACGCTTTGCTTTCGTCATCGTTCCCAAGTCATTAAGACACAAACATTGAATTCTGTCTCTAATCCTTGCTGTAACTAACATGGATTATTAATGGTAATGCTAATATCTTGATCAGAGCAAAGTGAGCTTTAGAAACCTCACCAGCTGAATGAGAATGGTTGGGGAGGGTCGGGGTTAAAAGTTTACTAAGGACCCACCAGTAGGACCAGGCAGTTTAAAGTCAAGAGTTTTTGAAAAGGAGGAGGAAGAGAGTGAAAGAAGCTGGAACTTTTAATTTCATAGTCCTTCTCTTTTAATTTATTTATTAGTACTCTGATCAGGTCCTGCACACTGTCTTTGACACAGCGAATTTGCCAGTGAGCCTACCTTAGCCATTTAGTTCTCTTGCATCTTCCAGTTGCCACAACTGAGTTTGAATGCCTGCACTAAGTCCGTTAGCAGATCACCATGTATGTTGGAAATGTAAGTCTTATTGTGTCCCTTTGACCTGTCTCCAGCCTGGCTGGAAATGCTCTTCAGAATATATGTTTTTCTAATGCTTACATGCTTTCTGATGATTATCATGCCATGCCAAGCCTGTATTTTCAGGGGGAAAAAATAATATTGAATTCAGGAAAGAAAAAAAACGTTCCTCTTATCCTCATTTTTTCCTCTGAATATTCCAAGTTTTTAAAAAAATATATTTTTAAAAACGAAAACAGATTTTTGTTCTGATATGGATGTCCCCTTCCTTTCCTAACCCACTTTTTTCCACGAGAAAAATTGAAGAAAAAAAATTTTTTTAAATGCTAAGAGAATAAATGTTTATAGAAAATGAAAAAATTGTCATTAATTTTTATTTCTCAAGAAATGAAAGGACACAGAAGAGAGAAAAAATCGAAGGAAAAAAGAAAGTCCCTGAAAAGAAAAGATTTTTTTTCGTTAATACACTTTGGTTAACTTCTGTTGGAACTTTTAGAAAACTGTTTTTCAGTGAAACAGACTGTGCTAATTTCAGTGTGTTCAGGACAAATTCAGTTACCCCGTATCAGCCTGAATCAGGTTCATGGAACTTAGTACTGATAATTTTATCTCCTTCTAGTCCTTCAGATTTGCACAGAGATCCAAGTCAAGCTAGAAAGTGGGAGCCTGAGGATCCAATACTTGTCACACTTTGTTTTCTTCTGTAGTTTCTCTTTCCATTTCCCTCAGTGGAGGCATTTGCTTACCCCAAAGATATGGATTGATGGTGTGGTGTTTTATCCTAAACATACCCCTTAATTAAAATTTAGGGCTAGTGATTTATGAGCTAGAAGTGTTTGCCCCTTTTCATTGTTTTAGGATTGCTCTGCTTGTGATCTAATTTTGCACTTTTAAAGTCACGAAGAGAGCCAGGGTTTACTGGATTTAGCACAAGGCTGACTCTGAGCAGTCACTGGTCTTGTCTGCAAGCTGCCAAAAGGATGTAATGTTAGTCTACTTTATAAGCTATGGATATATGATGTTTGTGAAGCATTTGGATCATGTTGAAGTGGTCTGCAGCTCCCAAGTGTAGAGTAGCAAAAGCAACAAGAGTGAAGGATTTGGGACTTCAAAACAGCCAACTGTTAAGTCTGAAGAGACATCTGTTCCTCCTGTCAAATGTGCTGGTGGGTTGAAAAGCTCACTGCAACTCTGGTCAGAATTCGGAAAAGCTAATCTACTAACATGTCCTTTCTGTTTACTTTCTGTAATATATTCCATGTATAACATTGTTAGTTTATAATTTTGCATGGTCAGTGTGTATTTTCAGTAAGTAATTTACATTTGTGTGGGGGTAGAGTGGTTATTGCATGATATTTTTGTATTTTTTTATTGTAATATTTCACATGGCTCTGTGATTTCCACTTCTAAGCTGTTCATTCCTGCATTTGCATGTTTCTCCCTTTCAATTACCTGAGAAAAACCTTTACTTTGTTTAAAAATTCAGTGCATTTTGTCATGTTTCCATGTCCCCATGTTCCATGCATCCAGTTTATCCAGCATGGGGAATTTCAGCCCTGTCTTTAAGTTTACATTTGAAGCTGAGGATGTTAACTTACAAGGTAAGTTAGGAAATAGTGAGCCATCCATTTAGAAATAAGTGAAAGGTTCTCTCACAATTATAAAAATCTAGATTACTTTTGTAAAGTTAAATTGACTTTTTACCTTTAAAATTTATTTTTTTAAGTCCTTTCGCTGGAGCTAGCCCAGAAAGCCAACCATATCCTGGGCTGCATCAAAAGAAGCGTGAGCAGCAGGGCCAGGGAGGGGATTCTCNGGGGGTTGGAACTGGATGATCTTTAAGGTCCCTTCCAACTCTGACCATTCTGTGATTCTATGATTGTAGCAGCCATGCAGCGTGGGTTTGTTTATAGTGATTTCTGTGACGCAACATACTGGCCAGTGTTTACTGTGAGTTGGTAGATTACTGTAGGTCTTCTACCATACTTAAAACCTAAACATTTTAGCACATACCTCACGTATCTTCACAGGCAAAAGTGATGTTTTGATGTACTTTGTGTGAGACAAACATAGTGCTGCTACGAATTTTTGGTCTGACTATAGTCAAACTCTTACACTACGTTGTTAGAAAGAGAGGAATGATGAACAATCCTTTCACAGAATATCTTTTCCTCTGTTTCTTTAGAGGTAGCGTAATTGTAGGTGAGTGTATAGATATGCATCCAGGGTTATTCTGGCCTTGCATATTTTTCATGTCCTTGCATCAGCTATCCTGCTTCGCTAAGGAATCCCACTTTCTACATTAAAAAAAAAAAATAAATCTGTTTTTGAAATAATCCAGGGAAATCTAAAGGAGACAGGAAGGAGTAGAATCTGAATTTTTTATTAAAAAAAACCCTACAGCAAAGGCTAAGAAAATACAGATCTTTGTTTTCTACTGCTAATGTTTTCTAGTCAGTGTAATAAATGAGCAGGAGTCTCACTATTTGGGAGTGTTGTGAACTCTGAATAAATACATTTTACATGTATGAGAAGACACGATGTGTGTAATTCCTGTAATTCATGTAAATATATCATGCTCTTCCGTATAAAACTCATGACTTTTTTTCGTCAAAGTGCCTTAGCCTTTAAGTTGGTTGTTGATGACAATTACTTGCAGGTAACACTGGCAACCAATGGCAAATCTGCAGACTTCAGTGTTGTTGAAGAAGAGCCTTGGAAACGTGAAAACTGAGGGAAGAGATTCCTAGCTCCATCTGTAATAAGCCGTGAAGCTATCTTCTGGCAAAAGATCTCATGATTAAAGAAGAATTTATCTTTTTTTTTTCTGTTTAACATCTACAGATTCTGCTCACTTAATTTCTTAACTGAAACTTAGCAAAGATCTCATCGAGTCATTGTAGTGTTTTTGCCAAGCAATGATCCATAACCATCTGTCTTCTTTGTGTTACTCTTTGGATGATGCAGCTGGAGAATGCTTCATGCAGCGCAACGTGCTCTCACCTGCCTCCCCTTTCATTCAAGACACAGAGAATGTAAGTGCTGCAAAATGGGAAGATCCAAGTGCCAGTACGGTTCATTACAGGGACTCAGGGTTACAAATACAAGAGAAATATAATGCTACGTAAACTTTCAAGTGTTCTGATGACTCTCGTGGCCTACCTGATCTATCTAGCACTGTATGACTAAAATGTCTTTTGAAAATGTCCATAAGGATTTCTATTTGTTGTAATAATAATAATAATAAGCACTGTATTTTTGTGCCTAGCTGTACTTTAAACTGAGCTTAGATCCAGGGGCAAGATTAATGTACAGAAGTCAATAAATTATCCTAGACATTTTGTTACATCAGTACAACTTGTATTTACCAACAAGACCAGACCTTAGGTTTGTACGTACATGCGATGTGTTTTTATCAGCTGTCCCAGAGCAGGTGCAGCCTTTCTTTGATGATGGGGCTGTGCTGCTTTGTGACCACAGTGCATCCTATGATACAAGGCAGTGTTATTGCAGGGATGGTACTTCCTTCACTAAATCTGTGCCTGATGTACAAAATACAGAATACCGTGGGCTTAGTTCTGCTATTCTTAATCAAAGTAGGTAGCACCTTACTATTCAGCCTGGCCACTGGTATCAGAGGGCTTCCTTGTGTAAATGAGACTACTTAAGTAAGGCATGACTAAGACTGATCACAGATGGATGTCATGATTGGGTACTTGATAATGACCTGTAAACAAATTCTGAATCCATTAGTCTAAGAAATGAAGGGCTTTTATATGCGATCGTCGGTAGGATTTGGAAAGAAGTGAAAGCCATCTTTCAAGCATATGCTGTATTTCAGAGAATGGCTAAATCCTGAATTCATTGCTAAGCCAAATTCCATGTAAGGTTAATAGAACAGGTTAGATCTGAATGAAGAATAAACCCTAGTTTCGGGATTTAGACCACTATGTTGAATATACGTCTCTCTCTCTCTTGCAGAGTAACAGTTTATACAGCTCTCTAATGTCAGAGAAAAGTTTCTTAGAGCACTTGGCATCTGAATTAACAAGATGGTGTTTTTTGTCAACGTAATATAGCTGACCCATCCTGTCAGAAGAAATTACAATCACAATAGTCACCTTGTGAAATGGTTTTAAAGGTGCTTGTTGATACTGGGCAATTTTAAGACACTAGTGAATGCCACTGTACTGTCAGCAACGTTCTGCAGCAAAGCTGAGCCACGTGGCCTTTGGGGGCCGTAGCCACAGAACAAACTTCCTGCAATTTTTGGGGCAGCTCTCAGAGGTTCTGAGAGTGAATGAGAATATGAACTGAACTTAAAAATGGCAGAAAATGGAGTTGAAACATTTACAGACATTGGCCATTTAGTGTCTGTGCTTAGGCCTGTCATGGGTTTAAACAGGAATAATATGTTTGACTGTAGAGTTTGGCTCTGTAGAAGCTATTAAAATATAAATATAAGCTGCATTTGCTTATCTGCATTCATATAAATTTCTCTGAAAATTCACACAGACCTGAGCCAGCCAAGGCTACTTGCATGATTAATGATGTGCAAGATCAAATCCATTGTCAGAATATCTCTCATTGAAGGATTTGTTGTTATGGAATATTTTTCTTGCCATTAAATTTTTGTCCTCACTTGCATGCCATGGCTACAATCCTCAGCAAAATGGCCTGTAAAATTTAACAAATAATGAACCACTGTGAATTTTGTAAGCCTCTACCAGGTATTAGAGGTGGAGACCTTTTCCAGAAGCCTCCTGAAGCATCTTAAGGAAATTTTTTTGTGAGGAGTTGTTGGATATTCCGAGAAGCAGTAGGCAGGTTGTTTTCTCTTTTCTTCTGGTGTTAGCACACCCAGAGTTATCCTATAGCTAGCTGCTGCTTCTCCCAATTTGCATTCAAAGACATTTTTACCACTAGGTTATACACCAGAAATGTGCCTGAGAGGGTGTGTAGGTACTCTGAAATGTTCTGCACTCTGAGGATGCTGATCCGCATTAAGTGAAGTTTTTTGTGACTTGGTTGATAGTTGTATCCAAGAATAACACACAGTGTTTACTCTGGTTTATATCCAGCATTCTTGAGCTGTTTCATAGCACGTCTTGCCCACTAGTAGATGACTTTCCACCTTCTTCACTGTAGCAGTTTCTTAGGAGCAGCCACACCAATTTCTTGCCTTGAAAGTACCTTTAGAAAACCACTCCACAAACTTTTAGCTGTCATTTGAAACTGTTTGTCAGTTGGAAACAAATAGGAATGCCAGCAACACGTGACTAGGCATCTCCACAAAATTACATCTTGAGAAACACTTAGCATATGCTTGTACTTATCCACTTGGGATGTGTTGTCCTTTGAAGAGCGCTTCTTGGGATGGAGACAAGGGGAGGAAGGAATGAGATGCTAGAGAAACCCCACCCACATAAGGGAGAATGAATTTGGGTCTTTTGATAGGACTGGAAGAGCAGACTGTGATTGTGAAATAGTAATTCTGTAGATACAGTAACTCAGGGATCTTTCAAAAGATAATTACAATGGTATTTCTGTATTTAAATGTGGATGTGGGAGAAAGAGAAGTGTTGGGTTTGATATACTTCTTTGCTTTTAGCCTGAATGAATATTTAATACGGTGGTAGTCCAGCTCAGCACTATATTTAACCATCAAAAAGCTTGCAGCTTCCCTGGGAAAATTTAAGTCACTCTTGGCTTGCATTTTGCCATTTGCTCATTCCACATGAGGCTGGGTTGCTACTTAACTAAATAAACAGAAAATAACCCACTTCAGCTCATACAACGTTCCCATTTCAGCAGGCAGTGCTGGTTACTGGCCAGTTTCTTTTTAGTTTCACTGGAAGTGTTGATGCATTAATTTGTGCCTGGTATTTCTTCTACAGTGCTGGAGTGGCAAAGTTTAAGGAAAAGCAAGGTGGAAAGCGATTTGTTTCCTCTGTAGTTCCAAGAAAAATCAACATTTCTTTCTACATTCTCCTTTGCTGCTGTGTCAGTGTCCCCTGCCTTGCCTGTGCGACTGTGATAGCCTTGCCCTTTGGATTGCTGACAGCACATTTGGCACACAGAAAAGTTTAGGTCAGGCAAAGCCTCAGCTGACTGCATGCTAAGTTCACTACATACATATGCATTTACTGCTGAATCTAGGTCAGCATGCTGCTAATATCTGTCCATTGAGATGAAAGCACGGCGTAGGTTAAAACTGTAGAAGAGGTGGAGCACTTTGCCACTGAGTTTCTTCCTTTCTTCCTTTAACAAAGGCTGCAGCAACATTGTGAGAAGAGGGAATAGGTCTTATACATGAAGGTGCTTCAAGTAGATAAAATATAAGCCATTTGAACCATATGGTGGGATGTGCTCCTTCCCTTTGAATCGGTGAGAAACCCAGTATGTCTTTGAAAAACTGTGTTTGCTACAGTAAAACCTGTGACTGCAATGGTTTGCCTACATGAAAGCTCCACTGAGAGTGGAGTCACAGGCTTTCAGAAAAGGTCAAGTCTCTCCCTGTCTTTTAAAAGACATTTCACAATCGCATCCTAGGGAATAGTCTTTGTCTGCTATTTATAGTGGTGTTGATTCTCACACCCAGAAGATTTCTGCCAAGATGTTTGGGTGTTTTGCCTAATAGTTCCTATGCTACGAGTCCAGCAATGAATTCAAATCTCAGCACAACAGTACGGATCAGTGTCATTATGGATTTTTTTCCACTTCTTCCTTGAGATACAGCTGATCTCCATTTCATTCGCAAAGCACATGGAATTCCAAACTTTTTGCCACTTTAAAACGGACGAGTGATATAGATTTCTGATTTGTCTTCCATCACTCCCAGGGCCGTTAGTATTCCATCTGTGGATACTCAGAAGAGCAGACTGTTCATCTGAGGAGCTGCAGCACCAGTGTTTAAACACACTTATTCTGGCAACTGCCTCGATTTTCTTTGCTTCCTCACTTTCACTTTTGTTGTTGCAACTTTGTTGTGGCAACACAGCAGCAATGGCACAAATCCCCCAAACCATAGGCTGTATTAAGCCTCACCTCTGACATTCATTTCTGTAATTAGCTTAAAAAAGGCTCTGAGCTTTAGTACCAGGCTCAGAAGAACTCCTGTGGAGATGTAAATATATAACTGTTTATGATTTCATTCAGTTTCATTCATCTATCTTTATTGCTGCATTTGAATTAATTTACAGGAAGATAAATAAGAGCACTTTATAAAAATGTACTGTAATATTAATCCGTTATGAGCCAGAAGACTAAGCTTGATTGTATTACTGTGACTTCTAAGGCCACAAATAAGATATTTTTCATATTTGTTGTTGTGGTGCACAGTACTAGGTGTATAGTCCATGGAGACAATTCACCTCGGCTGTAATTCACCATGTAAGACCATGTAGAAGCTCCTGTTCCTAGCAGAAAGCACTCTCAGGAAGATGAGTTATTTTCTCTTCTCCAGTCATATTGATGACTTTGAAGGAAAAATATGTACCCTATTTCCTTTGTCTGAATAATGATATAGAGTATGTAGCTTCAGATACTGTGGGGAAAAAAAATAATAATTAAAAAAAAGGTGAAAAAAAAAAGGAATTGCAATACTGAAGTGTCAGAGAAACAGTCCAGCTGTAAAAAGAATTGTCCAGCTTCACCTTGTTTTTGAAGGTATTAAGTTCTTGCTCACAATTTACCTGAAACAATCTATTTAAATGCATATTCCTTGCAAAGTCATTGATCTTTCATCCCATGTAGACACCAAGGTTGTGTGTGTCTATGGCCCTCAGACAACGCACAGACTCCGCAGTTCTGCACACCTGAGGCAAAACTCTTGGAAAAGACCCCAGCAACAGTGCCTAGGGAAAGACTGGGTGCCTCCCTCATTTTTTCCTCCTGATCACAGTTGATGTTAAATTGAAATCTGCTGCTATCAATGAGTCAAACAGTTGCTGATGCTCAGGTGCTGGTAATTCTTCTTCTATGAGCCGGCTCTTTGGCACAAGGCTCTGAGGAGCCATCCCTCGCATGTGCTCACCATCCCAGAAGCATCTTCCCCTGTTTGCAGGCAACCTGCTGACTTCCCACTGCTGGGTTTATATGACTGGTAACGTGAGTCTTCTGGAAAACACAGGCTGCAAACATTGGAAAAGCCTAGAGCATATGGCTGCGGCACTGAGTAGGTTTCTGCTAGTCCAGGGTGGAAATAAACAACAGGCTAGTGTAGGATTTGGGAAGCAAGAAGACTTGTGAGTTTTTTCACTTTACCCAACTGTTGCTCCTCTTTAACTTCTAACAACGTTCTGCTGCAGAGCCAGTGCTGATCTGTGTGAGTGTCCCATCCTTCTAGGCTGATTTTTTGAAACTCAGGAGTTCTGCGATTGCTCTTAATGATGCTCTGTGGCGCACACCATTACACGAAGGGAAACTGTCCTGGGCAGTATCACACATCCTGGATTGCCTGGTACCTGTATATTGCTTTCTACATAAATAATATAGTTTGCAGGGATTTTTGTGTCACTATTTTCTATTTTTTTTTTCTAAAGTTTTTCGAAGACTGTACGCAAACTGTTTACAAACTCGTTTTGCAGTAAGTATTGTGTATTATAGGCTTGTGAGTTCTTCTGTACTACAAGTTGTCCTTCCTTTTTAAATACAATTGCATACGCTTCCATCCAATATATCCTGGTCCTTTCTTAAATGTGTCCCATTCCCTATGATCTGGTGTGAACTCTAGCTTGTAGAATGCATGAGAAAAAGCTGCATATGCATTTATATTGTTGACTACTATATGCTCAAACCTGATTTAGTTATTAATGCAGGTTTTAGGGGTTTGTGCTTGTTCTCTGAAATCTAAATTACCTAGTATTGGTAATTTACAGACACACTAATATTTTCTTATACTATATAATCGTTTAAGTTAGGGGGATAATCTGTTAAAGATGATCTGTACCTTAGAACAAAACCAGCTTTCTTAGAACATTTAGGGTCAATGAAATATTTTTGTGTTATGTTTAATGATGACTTATAAACAAAGCACAAAATCTAGGAAGCAAATAGGAATTTCAAGATGTCCTTAAATGCTGCAGTTTATTATGGAACTATGTTATAGTAATCTGTGCTATCTTCTGGATTGACTGTTTCGGGCAATCATCTCTCATTTTTCCTGGTGTTACCTTTGCCAAATCCTTCAATTCTTTCTTAGGATCTGATCGCGCGTAATTTACTGGCTCAGGATACAGCTTATAGAAAACTGGAGATCTGGGGAGGCAAAAAATACGTGATCAGGTACCCAGTGCATCTTGCTACAAAACAGTATCTAGGAGTTCAGCCTGTGGAACGAGTTCTTGATTTGGCTGCCTACCTTTGCCTTCTTGAAAAGGGACCAACAGACCCACTATGGGACCAATGTAATTGGATAGCATCCAGACAAATACCTCCTGCTTTCTTATCTATTTTGAAGAGAACAACCACTATATTTTTTGACCCAGACAAGTGAGAGTTGCTTCTCTGTTATGGTCACCTGTTCATCATTAAGCAAATACCTGTTGGCATTAAGGCTGTGGCTATAAAAGTTTCTATTTAATAAACAAGGATCTGTTTTTAGAGGAAGAGACATAAATTAACATAAATATTTATAACTATTATATCACAAAAAAATCTTTTATGTCCTACTAGCTGTTTGACTGTGATTCAAAACAAAGAAAACATTGAGTAGCAAGTAGCTGTCCCAGTGTGACTGATACTGGGTATCTCTTCAACTGGTCAGAAACCTATGGGGCCATGTTATTCTGCTGAGGTTTTGGAGGCTAGATTTCTAGTATATATACATGTAGGAAGTGTGTCAATAAATCCTTGTACTTTAATCTCATTTTTGTATTTTAAATTAGTTGTACGGGGTATTATCTTAATAAGAACCAGAGGTAGTTACCAATAGCTCTAAAACCTTATTGATACTAGTTTTAACATTTTGTTGAAGAGTCATGTCCAGTGCCTCTCTGCACTTAGTGTAGATAACGTAGCTATCAACACGTAATTTCAGTGAAATGGTGTGTACAGTATGTGTAGCAGTGCTTGAATTTAACTGAACTGGTTTCTGCATGTGGAGCCATAGTAGAAAACTAGACTGTCTTTTAAAAATCTTGTTCTACTTTCTGTTTTCAACTTGTGTCTGGATTTGTTTCATTTTGTCCATTTAATTGATACGTCAGTATCATCAGTAGCATTCCATACATTAGGAACTACTCTATCTGTCTGTTATGGAGTATCCTGTTCTGATAACATTCAGAATCATGTATGCAGCCAACTTCTTGTAAATAGGTTATTTTTAGTTTTCAGCTCTCTAACCAGCATGGTATGTATCAGTACCTGCATGCGTGTAGTTCCCTGGCAGTGAGTGAAACTGATTCCAGCCTAGATTTGCTGCTTTGTGAATGTGGGTGTTACGACATTAAGAATTAATGTTCACCTAGAATGATTAGTTTCTGTTTTGTTTTCTTCTTGTCTGCTTGAAATGTTGGAACCCTTTATCGCCAGAAGTTTCGTAAGTCACTGTTTAAATTGGCACCATGAATAAGGGGAAATTGATTTAACTACACTCCTTATAAACACCCTGGCTGCTGTTGCCTCTTTGTGTGCTGTGTATCGTTCAGCCCTTAGTCACGTCGTGGCATCCTGGGATCCCTCTGAGTCACTTCCAGTCCCACCTTGCCTACAGATGCCAGCAAAGTGTGTGCAGTCACAGGGCTGTGACTGGGCAAGGCTGCTGGTGCCTGCCAGTGCTCTTCAGAGTGCCCAGGGAGTCAAAGCAGGAACCTCTGCTTCATCCCCTTGGCAGGAATGCTCTGTGAGAAAGATGAATGTACTCGGGGCAAAGGTGTGCTGTTTCTTTCGTTGTTAAAAAGGGTATTAATAGTGGAAATCAAAGGCAAAACTAAACGCTTCTTGAGCTACTGTGGTTGTTGCATAGGCCTGTTATTTACAAAAAGTATGTCTGATCATAAAACAGACGTATGAACTACATAGTCAGTGGCAAAAATCTTCTGAAATCAGAGCTACAGTTCAGCTCTGTGAGAAAATAAGACCTTTCCGGGGCAAAACCTGAAGGTGCTTCTGAAAGAGCGTGGGGCAGCAAGAAGAAGCTGGTTCATTCTTAAATCCCCTGGGATTATATTTATCTCCTAAATATAATCACCCCGTGTAAGCTGAAAGAGATCAAAATCAGACTGCAGAGCACAGGCAGTGTCCTGCTTGTGAGCCCCATTACGATGCTTCAGTATGAACTGCACGCTGCAGTACCCAGCACTGCTTATTCACCACCCCTTGCCCCCTCTTAAAAGCTGGAATGTTTTGGGATGTTTCATGTATAAGGAATAAAAAGGCAGATGGGTAAGGTTGACCTTTTCCTTCCATTTAAAAAGTTCCCCGGATTTTGAAATGACAGACTGTACAGCATCTAGAGCACAGTTTGTTTAAAAACTAGTGAATGCAGATGATAAAATTTCTCCCAACTCTGGGCTCTATTCTTGTATATTGTAGTCGGAATGTCTCGTAAACTGAGTCTATTTTTGTAGTTCAGATCCTTTCCTTCTTAAAATGATTGATAGTCATTTTGCTTTTAATGTTTTCTTACAGTGTGAATAGATTTTTGTAACTTTCATGTGTAAAACAAGCTAGACATTCTTTCTATATTGGAAATAGTCATGAATATAATCTTTCACTAAGCATTGTACCTCTTATGTACATATCATCAATAAATGTTGATTCATAATTTTCATGGCTTATATCTCTGAGTTTTAATGTCAGCCTGGGCTCAGTGTGGGAATGCTCTGGGCAGAAGCTTAGATGAAGCAGCCTGTTGTAAGAGGCTGCCCGTTCTGAAGACTGTGGGCAGGGTAGAAGATGAACCTGACTCTGCCAAAGCCTTAGAAACTTCACTCTCCACTGTGTTCTCCAAATATTCCAGGGTTCCACTTGCAAACGAGGTCATTTGCCACAAAGGCTGGGATGCACTAACTGCAATTGTTGGCAATGAAGTCTAGAGAAGTGGGAAAAGATGGTAGAAGGACGAGGATACAATGCAATGGTTGCAGTTGCTTTAGAAACCTACTTCACTCCCCCGGCTGCTAAAAAATAAATCTTTCTCATAAACTCTCTAAAAAAAAAAAAGAAATAAAGCCTGTGGCTGAACCCCTGGAGCACTTTGTAAAGAAATCAGCTCTGTTTAATACATGAATTAAGAGGTGCTCGTGGAGTGCCCAGAGAACTGGCAGTTGCAAAGTATGGATAGAATGCTCCAACGTTTGTGCTCAGTCCCACACATTTTGGACATAGTGTAACTGCCGTTGTGCGATCAAGACACACAACCGAAACCCAGGTTGGGAAGTTTAACGGTCTGCAGGAACGTAGGCTTACTTCTCACTAGCCTGGATGAGGCCAGCATCCACTTGAGAAGCTTCCAAAGAAAAACAAGTCATGGCAGGAAGTGGCTTTGGCAGCACTTCAGCTGGCAGCCTACCCTCTGAGTAACGAACCCAGTTGTGAAGCGGTCCTAGGAAGATCTTCGGGCAACAGATAAATCCAAGGCCCTGGCTATCTGCTGCCATTTCTGCACCATGGTGCCACGTTCTGCCACATCCTGACCTGGCCTCATCAACAACAGCTGCATGCATGCATGACAGAAAATTCCCTTCTGAATTTTGTTGCGCTCAGGATTCCCCACCACATATTTGACATGTGCTGTGTACATTTAAATTCCTTCCATAAAATGTGGTTATTGTTTTGTTACATGTCATGCTAAAGTTTTTGAAATGGAAGGCTTGACACCATGGCCTATGTCTGTCACTTTTTTCAAAGCAATGTTTCTGCAAGAATGACCTGAAAAACCCAACCCGTGCAGGAGCCAATTCTGCAATTGTATGAAGTTGTCCCTTTTGAAAATACATACCCCAAAGGCTGATTCTCTAAGCCCCTGCAAGCCATTTGTGTTTTCTTTTTTTATAAGAAAAAATATTATTTAAAAGACATTTGTCTTTGTATTTGGAATGTGCCCCTCTCTACAGGAAAGCATCTGCTATAAGGTGCTGTAAAAGGCAGCAAGTCATGATCCGCTGACCCATATTATGAGATATTTATATCCTTTTTCAGACATGAAACAGAAAACAAGAGAACACTTCAGGGCTGCTAAAGCTTAAAAGGTCTTCTCCTTTATATTAGACAGTACATGTAAACAGGACAAGGATATGAAAGAAACAGGTGGCCCCAACTTACAGTGTTTTAGGAGGAAAACAACACTAAAAACGACACTCAGTTGGGCTAATGAGAGTTACTTGCAGCAAGTACTTATGCTTCCCCCTCTACTCTGCGCTTGTGAGACCCCACCTGGAGTCCTGTGTCCAGTTCTGGAGTCCTCAACATAGAAAGGACATGGAACTGTTGGAACAGGTCCAGCGCAGGGCCACCAAGATGATCAGAGGGATGGAGCAGCTCTGCTGTGAGGACAGGCTGAGAGAGCTGGGGCTGTTCAGCCTGGAGAAGAGAAGGCTCCAGGGAGACCTTGGAGCAGCCTTCCAGGATCTCTCCAGGAGAGCTGGAGAGGGACTCTTAGTCAGGAAGTGTAGTGACAGGACGAGGGGTAATGGTTTTAAATTGGAAGAGGGGAGATTTAGATGAGATATTAGGAAGAAGTTCTTTGCTGTGAAGGTGGTGAGGCTCTGGAACAGGTTGCCCAGGGAAGCTGTTGATGCCCCATCCCTGGAAGTGTTCAAGGCCAGGCTGGATGGGGCTTGGAGCAACCTGCTCTAGGGAGAGGTGTCCCTGCCCATAGCAGGGGGGTTGGAACTTGATGATCTTTAAGGTCCCTTCCAACTCTGACCATTCCATGATTCTATGATTCTATGCTGCAAGGATGTACAAACCCTGGAGCAGAGTTCAGTGCTGCTGCGGCTCCTCCGAGCTGTGCAGAGCCCCGTGCAGGCACACAAAGCTGAGGCAGCTTCACAGCTCCAGCAGTGGCTGGCTGTGTGTCTTGCGAGGACAGCCTGCAATGTAGGCAACTCTTCTTGCTCCAGCAGGTGCAGGAAGGAAGCGAGATTGCATGCAAGATCGGGCCCTGCGGTTGTGGTGGCATCAGCAAGGCAGGCAGGCTCTGCAGAGATAAGTGAAACTGCTCCTGTAAGACACATAAATCACCAAGCTGAGTGCTCCCCACCGAAACCCTGTTTATGGTGCTTCTGCAGTACAAGGATAACTGTTTAGAAAAGCTCCCTGAGGTCTGTCTTTTCAGAGTGTTGTGCAGTTCGTTCTCACTCATCTCTGGGCTAAAAATATGTTTGCCTGTACCACAGTCATTTGTAAGACTGATATATCTCCATTTGGCTGCTTTCCTACTGGGCTGCCCTGTGGTGCTCCACTGATCACTCTCTCATGGTCCACGGACACCACTCGAGATATATAAGCAAGAAAAGACAGCTGCCTCCCAAATCCGTGAAGGGGAAAGTTGAGGGGCCAGGCCTTCATTCCACTGTTTCACCTAGGCTACCAGTATGAACCTGAATTGCCAGGATCAAATAAACTTTGCTTACTTTTTAGCAATAATTTTTGAAGGCACTACTCCAAATGAATGAAGATTACTCTAGAAAAGGCTTCCTGAGGAATGTGTGTGTACCTTTGCTGTTATACAGGAGCAGGCAGACCCTCTGAGCTGTGAACCTGGTCTCTACTATTTTTGCCTGGCATAAAACTAATGGGTAGGCTTTATACCTGCCCTTTGCAGAGGGAGGGAAGTCACCTTTCCTGAACAAGGGGTAAGTTTGGTTTTTAAGTCACTAGCTAAACAAACAAGCACCCTTACCTAGAGTTCATTTCAAACTTTCTCTTGATGAATGAGAGACATTAACCAGAAAATGAACCACGAAAGAACTGCAGGGAAGTACCTGATGATTATAAACCTCTCTGCACTGGTGAATCTAATGACCCACTGCTGCAAACCAAAGCATGCTTAATTAAGTGGATGATTGTAGAACAGTTTTACAGTAAAACAAACCCCATGCACACTAAGATGCAGATACAAAGGCAGCATTTAGATGTATGTTGCCAGTGCTTGAACAAAGCCAAAACATTGAATCATTTGTAGATCCAAAAAGTAAAATCAACCCAGTAACTTCTTCTAGAGATTTGCTGTGAGGCTTGTATCAGTGATGGTTGAAGTCCAGAGCGGTCGCAGGAAGACTTTCCTCTCCTTTGTTGTGCTGTTGTCAGCTGAGATTACTGTCTTGGACACTGGGCTCAGTGATGACAGACTCATCTTAGAAAATCTCATCCTACAGGCTCAAGCTGGAAGCTGCTCAAAACTGCCTCTCTGAGCGAGTTACAGTAAGGATGCTGCCAGCAATCTGCAGCAACAGCCCTAAACCAGATGCTCGTTACTGAAATGAGTAGGCTGATAAAAAGTGGTGAATATAAGCTCAGACTTAACATCCAATCATGGGCAAAATATACCTGGTTCACTACTGTTATGTGTAAAAATAAAGCATGGAATCTTGATTCCTGGGAAAATGTGGTCACTGTAAATGACCCAAACTTTTTTTTTTTTTTTTTCCCCCCAGCTTAAGCCAGGAAAAGAAAAACAAAAAACTTCTGAGCATGTGGTGCCAGAAGCTAAAGCTAGATATACACCAATGATGCAAGTAAATTTAGATTTAAAGCAGTTCTGATACCAAGCCATTTACACACTGCAACATGGGACCAGCATGCAGGCATTAATGCCAGCCCCACCCTGACACGATTGCTGAGGCAAGGCTTTCTCGTGCTGGGTACAAAATCTTCTCTGGAGAAGAGATGGGAAATGCGTTATCACATCCTCCTCTGTCCTGGGTTGATCTAGGAGTCTGAAGGACTTCAGGACTAAGTCAGCACATTTGGAACCTTTTTGATACGCAGAGTCTCCACTGCCTGAGCCCTGTGCTGATTTCCCTCTAGCAACCCAACTTCAGCTATGCCTTTGGCATCGCTCACAAGGCAGCCTCTTGCCTCAGCCTTAGCACTGGAAGAAAGATGCTGGTGAGCTGAAGTCTAACTTAGGTGGTGTCTCAAAGTGAGACTTTCCCCTAATATTGTTAAAAATGCTTGAGGGTTTTTGAATCGATTAACTTAAATTTCTGTCAGATACGATTTGACTTGACTTTATCATAAATTTACACAAACATTTTTTTCCAACAGGAAATAAGTTGCTTGTAAGAATTTTCTTTTAGTACAAAGGGAAAATTATATTATGTGAATCTTCCAAAAAATAATTTTGCACAGCTAGATCTTCTACCTGGGATATTAAAGCTAGCTAAAACTATGTCTATTTCTGAAAACAAAAAATAGTCATCCTCTCATTTGGACTTATTCTGATCCAAAGCTTCATAATTTTATTTTTTTCTTTTTTTATTTTTTTTCTGACAGAAGATACAACATTAATGACATTCCCATCAGTATTCAATTTACAGATTTGTGTGGCAGAGAACATATGAAAATTGGTTTTGCTCCCAGGCTTGTTCATCCAAAACCCTTTTTGCCTGTGGAATAAAAAGTTTCAATGAAACATTTGAGACTCCTTGAAGCTGTCACTCAGGCAAAGCCATTCTAACGCTTGCTGGAACTATCCAGACAAAACCGAAAGAAGGCTGTGTTTGAAGTGTATGTGAAGCTTTCACTGCCTCTGCTTTACTTGCACTTTAACAATAACCAGCATCCCTGAAGTCAGAGGGCTTTTTGGATAATGAGTTTACTGCTTCAGTTTCAGTTTTTCAAAAAACGCTGCAGCAACACTGTTATGTGAAGGTCGCTGTAAGTCTGGTACTTCAAAAACAGGAAGATGAGCAAGAAGAGAAATGTTCTTGAAATCTTGCCATTGCTAACCTTACTCCAAATGGGTGAGACAGGAAAGACAAAAAGTGCTGTACAAAAGACACTGTTACTCATCTTTGCTAAATTTGCACTTTGCCTCTCGTTTTACGGTCAGAGCTGCTTACTCACAGCGCAGTGCAGGGGGATGCCACATGCAGCATGGCACAGTTATAATGAGAAATAAGCTACCAGGGGGAAAATGATTCAAAATCAGTTTGCAAATGAGGTGCTGAATGTAGAGAGGGACTTGGAGGTGGGGGTTTCACGGGAAAAAGGTCAATTCTTTTTTTCCTTCTCAGAGCTGCAAAACATTCATGTGTCAAAGTCCTGGAAGCGTTCAAGGGACTTTAGCACAGAAATTTCACTCCTCCTTTACTTCCTCTTTCAGCCACTGCATCCTCCCACCCTAATCACCCAGGGTTCCCCCCCAAAAAACACCTTTGCACAATACTCTTCCCCACAAGGAATGAGAGTTTTGTCACCCAGACCCACACAGCTGGAACTGTACCCCAAGGAACAGCCCAGTGCAGCGCTTTTCCTGCCACCTTTTTGTCCTTTTCCCCTCCACAGAGGAAAAAACTGTGATAACTACAAAGGATTTGTGTTTGACTAATCTCTTGCAACAAGAAAAGTCAAAACCTTGAACTGTTTAATAAGGCTAAGGAATAATTATTGGATAATGGCCTAATATAGTGTAAAATAAACTACTGGCTTACAAAATATCCTGATGTCTGTGTATGCTGGAGACAGAACACAGTTTTCAGAGGATTTAAATTTCTTACCTTAAATTTACAGAAAGAATAATTAGGATCATCCCTAACCAGGGTGATAGACTGACCTCTGTCCCTGCCCAGCTTTTTTTTCTATATGCTAAAGAGACACTTGGTAATTGTCTTCTAACCATATTCCAGGGAACATGCTTCGAACTACTCAGTACAGAGGCTACTGTTGTTGACAAAGGACACAGAGAAGGCACCCACACCACATGAAAAACACCGTGCAGAAATGTAATTTTGGAACTGATACTGTAGAAAGGGTTAAAAACAACCATGCAGGTAGACACGAAGGCCACATAACCTTTCTTTGTTTTAATCAAACATTCCTTGTAAAATTGTCAGGAAAATACAGGTGAAACAGTCACTCTGGCTTGTCTGATGAAGATATTACATTCTCCTAAAACATACAGTCCCTCTCTTAAGTACGTTTACTGCTTTAGACAGTATTTCTATGAGAGAGGTGATCTGTATTACATGTATTTAAAACTGTTCAAGACAAAGGAATAACAGCTCATTGTTGGGTCTGTTCTAGGTCCAGCCTCATCTCCTCAGCACTTTCAGGAGAGCTCTTCATTCTTCTCAGGAACCACGGATAGGCCTATACCCAACTCATCTGTCAGCACCCAGAAGGGCGGGCTGGATCTTGCAGGGCGTTGTGGTCTCCCAAAAGCTGTTGATCAAGGAGTAGTCATCAAAAGCTTACTGGGTTGACCTTAAATTTGGCTGAGTTGTTTGCTTCTAGAGAGGAGCTGACTTAATCACTAACTCCCAAGGTACGTGAGGCTCACAGAGAAGACAAGGTCACACAGCATTCAGCTGAACCTGACAGATTTTGCAAGCAGAAGAAATGACTACTGGCTCACCAGTACTAAGCGTGACTGTTCTGCTGAATAATGCTGGTCCCATTAATAATGCTGGTCTTATTTTTTGTCCTCAATGTGGAATCAAGTTTATTTTTGGAAGCTTATTTTACAGTTCAATGTGGTTTTAGCAATTCTATTTCTAGCTATAATTTAGAGATGACATTTTCTTTCATTCTGATTAATCTATTAAATAAATATGAAAATATATCAAGAGCTCTATAGGAAAAGTACATACACATAACAGACAAGCCCTCAAATAATATACCAAGATTAATAAAAATATGTCCTATATTACACAAATGAAATGGCCATCTAGTTTTGAAAGTATAATGAAACTTAATTGCACATGGATCACATGACATCTAAAAAGAATCAGCATATATAAAATAATGTCATTGACTCTGTAGAGAGAACTTGAGCATCTCCCTATTTAAAAATATAAAAAGAAGTCAACCAGTGACATTAGATAAATTAGGAAGGAGTTTGTGGATTTCTCCATTAAACATCTGAATAGGAAGACAAATAGCACGCCACAACCTTTTCCTTCTCAAGAAAAATTTAGCTTTCAAAACAATGACATATCTCCTTTTGATTGAGACCTATATTCAATTAGGTTTTGAACAGAGGAATAATTTTTCCACCACATCTCCACACTTGGTGAAATGCGTGCATAATACCAGTTTAAACACAGCCTTTAGCAGGTCGTTTTGATTTATAATGACAAATAGAAAAGCTTGCTTGGAAACATTACAGTAATTAAACCAAAAAAAAAAATAAATGCACAGAACCAGCAGACCTTCCCACTACACAGTTCAGTATACATGGAAGGACAGAGGAGTTTGACAGTGGGCTGAAGTACTGATAGTGTGAAATACCTTGATCTCAGGCTTCAGCTCGCTTAAACACCTTTGGAGCACAAGCTGTGCTGACAGAAAACATCCCAGGTGTTCTTTAAAATCACGCCTCATCTTGGGACCTTTTGCCCAGGTGTAAATCACCCTTGAGGAGATCTGCCTGCAGATACCAGGGCTCTGAGGAACTCAATGAAACACATGGGAAACTGAGGAAAGGCTGTGACTGAGAAATCCAATCTATAGTCCTGTGCTTTATGTTCCAGTGAAGATCAGTACCAGCTGATATTAGCATTTAGCCAGCTGAATACTCAACCTCCAAATTGCTTCAGATGAAGAATATAAAATAACATGCTTTAGCAAAACACTTTCAACGACAGGTGCTATTGCAATTGAACAGGAACACTCAAATAACCCCAGTAAATTCCCCAGCACACAACTGACACAGTTCCCTGGCTGCAATCACCTTAGATTGTTTTCACTTGAATTTTTTTGAGGCAAACTAATTAGAAGTTATTATTCTCCTTCCATTCCAATACAGTTTCTTAAAAATGTCACAGACCACTGGTAGCAAATATTTTTTTTTCCTGATAATTCATATCAATACAATGCACAGCATCACAGCTTAATACAAATACTTTACATAACAGACACTTAAAGACAAAACAAAAGCTTATAGGATTGCAGCTGTAGCTACTTTACCATATTACATGGCTGAGAGAGTTTCCTTTAATTTTCTTTCTGCAGAATTTAAACTTTCAGCATCAATAAGCAAGCAATGTTTCTTTTGGTAGTTTTAAAAAGCAAGAGGAAAGTTGTGGATGAAGCAGAATTCAGAGGACATGAGTGACTTTTAAACTTTTAAAATATCAGCAAACTGGTAACATAACACTTGTAGGGAAAATAAGAAAATACTAGGCTCAGCGTCTCCTAAGTAAAATGGAGCAGAAAAAGAGAGAGACCTATTCTTCAGGAATAAAACACTTGTATCTTCCCTAGTGATCTCCAATTGTTTGATTTGTGCATGTGTCATAGAGCTGGAGTCATTCTGTTTTATTCATTATCTTAACTAACAGAGTCATTAAAAACATGCACAAACTGTGACCAAAGAAAGGGGAAGAGCAATGAACACCTCAAAAACTCAAGGATAACCATATAGATTGGTAGGATAATAAAGTAAAGAACTTTATTATGTATCAGCTCATGTTTTCACCTCTTTATTCCCCCTGCCAAGAAGACCTGAGCACAGACATTTAAAAATAGAGGTAAATAACTTTTCTCCATCTGGGTTTCCCTCATGGAAGACCAAGCCATAAATCACTAGAGAATTCCACTTTTGGTTTATAATGGCAGACTCTTGAATGCGCCTACTGCTGGAAGGTATTTGTGAAGGATTCTGATGTTTTAGACATTGTATAGGAGGCTTTTTTGGCTTAAACTTGATTTTTGCTCTTGAAATTTATTCCTCACTTAGTCTTGTACCGTGGCAAGTTTAGTACTTTAGATGCCTGTAAGATGGAGTGACTGAAGATTTCTGGATCTTTGCACAGCAAAGACCCTCCATCGGGGGAGCAATGAAGTAAACTTCCTCCTAACACCCAGGACACAGTAAGTGTCCTCTGTGGAGCAACTGAAAACATTATGCAACTCTTGGGGGCTTATTTCAGAAAGCAAATGTCAATTTTGTAACTCAGACATAATTTTAATGTGATTAAAATGAATAAAACTTATATTTAACTTTGTTCAAGAGACATTAGTAGCACAGTGCATCTGTGAATTCCCATCCAAGTTCCATGTGATCATGATTTCCCTAGCTCTGATCTACTTGGCATCCTGGTACCGTTACACTCCACTCTTCATGTCAAGCTCCTGATGATTTTGTGTTTCATTAATGGTCAGAAATTCGTCACATGCTCCTGTTTGGTCATTTGATGATTCTTTATGAACCAAGTGCACCATTTCTTGTGATTTGCTGGCATCTCCATTTAATCCACTTGTCTTCCTGTCCTCTGCTGCCCCTTTGCCATTGTTAATCACTAGCTTCTTCTTCTGACCACATCTAGAAAGAGATGCAAAGAAAATAAGTACTATAAATGGATACTAACAGAAATAAGAAGGGAAGGGAAGGGAAGGGAAGGGAAAGGAAAGGAAAGGAAAGGAAAGGAAAGGAAAGGAAAGGAAAGGAAAGGAAAGGAAAGGAAAGGAAAGGAAAGGAAAGGCAAGGCCAATATTTAGGAAAAAGTGTTTGGAAATCAAACTTGTTTCTGCCAGTGCAGAGTTACACAATACTAAGTGTAAAGTTTCTCCATATTGCGTATTTCATATTTAAAGCATCCACAATTATATCTGTAAAATTTTTCAGGAGTTCACTTATTTGCTTTATATCTATTGTTATTATAGATAGGAATAACATTCATTACTGAAAGAAAGAAAATATTATCTAGTATTTGGATATATATCCACATTTATGAACTTTCTATATATCAAACTACAAGGACAGGAACATTCTAAAACCAGACTTGGGACCACAGCTTTGACCACTGTGATCACTGCAAAAAGACTGGCCCCATCCTCTTGACATCTACTTTTTAAGTATTTATAAGCATTGATCAGATCTCCCCCTCAGTCTTCTCCAGGCTAAAAAGACCCAATTTTCTCAGCCTTGCCTCATAAAAGAGGTCTTTTAGTCCCCTAGTCATCTTGGTAGCCCATTGCTGTACCCTCTCCAGAAGTTCCCTGTCCTTGAACTGGGGAGCCCAGAACTGGACACAGTGCTCCAGATGGGGCCTCACCAGGGCAGAGCAGAGGGGCAGGATGACCTCCCTTGAGCTGCTGGCCACATTCTTCTTGATGCACCCCAGGAGACCACTGGCCTTCTTGGCCACAAGCGCACATCACTGACTCACGGTCATCCTGTTGCCCACCAGGACTCCATTTGCTTCAAGCGTACCAGAGTATGTCCCTGGTTCAAAAAGTTTTCGTCTCGCTGATTTAACTCATATTACTAGCGTATAATTTATGTGTTTGCACATATGCATGCACCCACACGTTCCCTCTGCCTCGGCGACTCACTCCCAGCTGCACAGAAGGTCTAAGTAAAAGATAAGTTTTCCATTAGTGGTATAATTTACAGCTCTGAGATTCTTTCATTTCTAGTCAGATACAATCTATAATTAGCCACAGTGGCCCTGTTTGTCTGTTCCCATGGTGACTCTGGGTTGAGAGGGAAGAAACAATGTCAGTCTCTACTTTTAAGACCCTAACAGAGTAATGGTTCACAGAGATAAAGTTGTTGAGTTTTCTGTCTCACCGTATATGCCTGATAACTTTCTTATTTCAACAGGTCTCTGATTATACTGTCAGACAAGCACTGATATTGTAGATACATAGAATCATAGAATCATACAATCATTAAATTTGGAAGGGACCTTAAAGATCATCCAATTCCAACCCCCCTACCCTGGGCAGGGACACCTCCCACCAGAGCAAGTTGCTCCAAGCCCCATCCAGCCTGGCCTTGAACCCCTCCAGAGATGGGGCATCAACAACTTCCCTGGGCAACCTGTCCCAGTGCCTCACCACCCTCACAGCAAAGAATTTCTTCCTAATATCTCATCTAAATCTCCCCTCTTCCAATTTAAAACCATTACCCCTCGTCCTGTCACTAGACTTCCTGACCAAGAGTCCCTCTCCAGCTCTCCTGGAGCTCCCTTCAGATCCTGGAAGGCTGCTCTCAGGTCTCCCCGGAGCCTTCTCCAAGCTGAACAGCCCCAGCTCTCTCAGCCTGTCCTCATAGGAGAGGTGCTCTGTCCTAATCATCTTCATGGCCCTGCACTGGACCTGGTCCAACAGTTCCATGTCCTTTCTATGTTGAGAACTCCAAAGCTGGACACAAGACTCCAGGTGGGGTCTCACGAGAGCAGAGTAGAGGGGGAGAATCACCTCCTTAATGGTGGAAGATCATACTCAGCTCATCCTGTAGTTGCTACTGTCTATGTTCATCTCACATAGTTTTCACCCTCAGAGAAAATGATTTTCCTGTTTAAAAAATAGGACATTCTCTCCTAGGTAGAGAACAAATAATTCTCTGTGAGCTATATACACTAAGTTTCCATATACAAGCAATGATCAAATGGTTCATACAGCACTGGTTCACATGGTTCCATTTGAGTGTGAAGACTGATGTGTGGCCTGTACAGGACTTGGTGACCTTGAGCCCACACATCCCAAGTCACAGAGCTTTGCGGAGGAAGCTCTTTCCTGTGTTACGCTACTCTGCTCTTTCACAAAGCTTTGAAGCCTAACAATGCAGAAAACAGCAAGGCAGTGTGTTTTGAAAAAGCAGAGGGGCTGCCTTACCTTCTCCGACTGTTAACAACGACGCACACTGCAAGGATCAATGCAAGTGCCACAAGCGCAGCAACTATGATCAGCCATCACGGTCAGAGAGTTGAAGGCAAAGAGAGCATGTTAACATATCTCAGTTTTACATTTTTCACCAAACTGCAAGAGCACGAGTTCTTATCTATTCTTTAAACCGTCAGATTTTTTTTCCTAGCTTGCATCTGCATTTGTTTTACAAAGTACTTCTGTGCAAGTCAAATAAATTTTCATAATTCAGCTATACACAGGCCAGCTCAGACTAAATACCCCACCTCTGTCAGTGCCTGTAAGTACTGTACTTTGGTGGGCATAGGTGATGAGGAGTTGTATCCCTGATTTACTCCAAAAGCAAAAGAAAAGACTTATTGATGATACAGATCAATGGCACAAAAGCAGGATAACTTTCAGGTAGAGTGAATTGTTCATTTTTTTCATGAAAATCTCACTTTAAGGGGTATTTTGGGGGCAAACTGAAAAAAAGAAGAACTACTACTAGACAGGACACTAATAGGTCCCATCAGTTACGTTTCACCAGGGTGAAACAGGGTCAATAAGAAGATGGCTGAAGAATATTTGAACAATTGTGTTTGACCTCCATTTTCATCTCTTACTTCAGCTCATATTAATACAACTCTATGCTTATATTGTTAAGACAAATGACTTCAAAAACCTACCTGGTAGCTGGGCTGACCTTGGTTGTGAAACTATCGTTGTTGTTGTGGTCTCTCCAGGGAAAGTAGTGGATTCATAGTGTCCCTTGTGTGGTCCGTGATTACCATATATACTGGAGGTAGATCCTAAAGAACAAAACTACCCATTAGTCCAAATATGTTTAGTGAATATTTAACAAAGTCTATGACTTTCCCAATTAAAATAACATATTCCAGAAAGTTCATTATGAGGTCATTGAAAAGTATTTATACTGAAAACTATTATATAGAGTATAATCATCATACTCATCTGAATTATGGCTAATTTTAGCACTTTTACAGAATCACAGAATAATACGGTGTTGGAAAGGACCTCCGGAGATCATCTAGTCCAACCCCCCTGCCAAAGCAGGTCCACCTAGAGCAGGTGCCACAGGAACGTGTCCAGGTGAGTTCTAAATGTCTCCAGAGACAGAGACTCCACCATCTCTCTGGACAGCCTGTTCCAGGGCTCTGCCACGAGGTTTCTCCTCGTGTTTAGATGGAACTTCTCATGTACAAGCTTGTGCCCATTTCTTCTTGTCCTCTCACTGGGCACCACAGAAAAAAGACTGGCCCCATCCTCTTGACACCCACCCTTTAAGTATTTATAGGTGTTGATCAGATCCCCCATCAGTCTTCTCTTCTCCAGACTAAAAAGTCTGGAGAAGACTAGGCCAAATCCTACCTGACAATGTACAAATTACATACAAAAGTTGTGGATACCCCGCCTCTGGAGTTGTCCAAGGCCAGGTCGGACAGGGCTTTGAATAATCTGGTTTAGTGGGAGCTACGCTTGCCCATGGCAAGGGGGTTGGAAGTTGATGATCATTAAGGTCCTCTCCCATCCAAACCATTCTGTCATTCTATGAATTAACATTAATTAAATAATCAATAACAGAATTATCTTTAAAGTGTTTGTTGTGTATGTTACAAGAATATCATTGCATAATCTTGCTTATGTGCATAGAATGTCCATAGAGCATTGTCCAAAATCTACCCTGGAATGGTTCCACCGAGTAAGAAAGTGCAACAAAATAGTACTTGGATTAGTGCTCATGAGAAGTAGCATTTGAAAAAAAACTTACTGCCAGGATGATTATTTGTATGGAAAATGCCTTTGGGTATAAAGAAAACTCCCTCCATTTCACATACTTTTAGCATGTGAGATCACACACATGAAAAGAAAGGTTACACTTTTACTGTTAACTGCACTAACTCTATCAGAAGAATAACTCTTGTTATCCTGTATTCTGTTATTGTTCACAACTTCTAATATCACTTACAAGCCCAGTAACATAGCTATCAATAATCACTGGCAAAATACCAACAGAAAATACAGCTAGAAAAAAAGATTTCACAGAGAATTATCTTTTCTTTTCTTTCTTTTTTTTTTTGATACATATTCAACCAATGTAGAGGGAATACAGATGAGTGGAAAAATGACTGAGAGTTACGTGTTACATAGCTATCATTTATGTCCAGCAAAAAAGCACAACATGCTGTCACGTATCTATGAGGAGAAAGTCTACTTGTTCACAGCAATAGCTGTGTTACCTCATACAGATAAGAGAATATAAGAAAAGGTTATTTGCAAAACATTATTTTCAGTCTTTTAGCAAATGTCCTCTGCTTTGCTTGAGAAGATATATAATGTAATATGATATGATACGATTAATATCATATCATATCATATCATATCATATCATATCATATCATATCATATCATATCTAATACCTTATAGGCAGGTTATAAACAATAGTAAAGCCTTGAAATAAGAATATGATAATAATTTACAATTATGGTTAGTACACATGATTTGGGACCACTGCCATTGTCTATAATAGCTATTTTTATTTTATGTATATCTTATATTCTATAATAACTAACATTATTGCCATAACAACTATTTGACAGACAAAGGAAAATGCTCATAATTTGTAGTTCTTACTAGTAGGAAGAGGGGTCTGCAACTGGTTAAGATGATCTTCAATGCCTGGCAAAACTCCAGGTATCCAACTGATGTGGTAACCCTCTGTGGTTTTTACTTGTCCACTTTCACTTCCAGATGGAGTGGAAGAAAGCTCCTTGGTTGTTGTATCTTGGTTAACATCATCCGTGAACTCTGTGACTACCATGATGACCAGCTTTGAAAGTAAGCACTCACACCACCACCCATATTATTTCCCTCTTTCCTGTACCACTGCAAGCCAGAAAGCATGTTCATTTTCTTCATTCAAAGCTCAGAAGGAGAGAAGACATGAAGGTCTTCCCTTCTTCCACACTGTCACTGGCTTCTGAGAGACCCTTATGCACCATATATACGCTCAGCATGTTGGAGGGGGACATTGGCTACGTATACAGATCCCAGTGACAGATGGAGAGGGAAGAACTTCAGAAGAAGAGACCACAGGAGCAACAACCTGTCCTGGTAACTCAGGAGTGAGCAGCAACCCAAGGAGTCTTGCTTGGCAATCCGACGGTGAAGAGGAGTACCAAGAACTGAAGGCAGAATTTATGGGATGTAATTCTTTTATGATTGCCCTGCACTCACCACTGGGAAAACACTCCCTTGTGATGGTGCTGCTGCTGAGTCACAGGAGCAAGCCATCTGATTAACCCACTAGAGAACCTCCACCACACCAATCATGGTGCCAAAGCCTGATTCCATAGACATGCAAGAAAGGAAGAAGGGGTTGGGCATTCAGAATCACCAAAGTGCTTGTCTTAAACAGTCAGGAGGCCACCCAGGAACATGCTTCAGCAAAGGACAGAAACCACCAACTGTACCAGCAATGACAACCTTACAGCTTGTCCAGAAGGTAATTCTACCAATAGCAAAAGTCCCTCCACAGCAAGCCTACACCAAGAATGTAGAGCCCCAGGATGAGAAAGATAGAGAAAGGAGTCAATTTCAGAAGAAATAATGTCTTGTTTAGCACCAGGCATAAGAAATGTGTATTTATCTTACTGGTACCCGTCAGAGAAGATTCATCACCAGCTTTGTTTGTACTAGCTGTGATGCTGTCGACGCTCTCATCCCCAGGGTTGTCTCTGGGATGTGTGACACCTTCAGTGCCCTGTCCTCGTTCATTATCTGAAGGCAGAGGTGATGGAGGAGGGTCTTCAAGGTGGGCACCACCAGGAGAGGCAGTAGCTGATTTATGATTTAATAAATTAATAAATTTAATAAACCGTGATGATTTCATCAGCTTGTTATTCCATGTGTGTGCTGCCATGCCACTCCCATCCCACCACATTCAAGTCTCCTGTTCACTAAACTACTGCTATCCTTTTCTCACCACAAAAGGGGAAGAGAAGGGTGACCTGTCCTCCTGTACATCATCACTGTTCTCTCAATACATTGATGAAGTATTTTCATTGGCTATTCTCATCCACTTTTTTACTTAATTCAAAACATTCCCAAGGACAGTGAACACAGAGACAGCAGTCAGGAGAAATCTCTGAAATCTCTGCGTCTCATGCTTCATGATCTCATGCAAACATCCTCAGCTTCAGGGACTGTCCAGTGCTGCTAGAGTGTGCTTCATGTTATGTCAGAACCGACAGTAAAGAACACTTTCTCCAGGCACTCCTTTGTGGCTTAAGACTCTCTGGGAGATGACAAGTTACAGAAAATGGTTAAAATTAGTTGTTCTGTTCATGGTAGTCATAAGACTAGGTTTAGTCCCAGAATCAGCTTCAAATTTTGGCATTACTGAAGGATTTTTCCTGTTAGAATTACTTTGTGGTGCAGCATTTACTGAACCCACCATCCACACTATTCTCCTCCTTATGTGGAGGGTAGACTTTACGGATTTTATTCTAACTGGACCATAAAGAGGAAAATGAAGTAGGGTCTTCTATTTAATTTAATTTTCATAAGATTCGCAGCTTCATAACTTAAGCTGTCCTGCTTTTTCTTGGCTAATGGCAGGAGCAATGAGACAGAAGAGATGCCTTCAGTGAAACACGCAGCAATCGAAGAAGAAATTTAACTAGTTGTCACAAATTCAAAAATAGTTTCTGCGCATTGTTTAAAAAAAGATTAAAGTTACCTATCCTCTTATTTTAGGAATAAGTCACGTGTTTTTTATATCATGTTTTAGAACATTATTTTGATGGTATAAATGCTATGAGTTACACATGACTGCATCATGATGTTGTGTCATGACAGTTTTGTAAATTCCTTTCTCTCGTCATTCTACAAACCTGAGGGACAAATGTTTCACTACAATCTATCAAAAGAACACTCTTTCCCCAGATGAATATTCAGAAATTAAAATCATTACCCTATCGATGCACAAATACACTTAAGTATGAATTCAACTTCATGGTAAAAACTGTTTGTCAACACCAAATAATATAACCTATATAATGAGCCAGATGCAACTCCATAGCAATGGTTCACTAAGGAACAGAAAGAACTAAAACTGGTGTTGGTAAGTACAAAGATATATGTTTTGTGCAGAACTAAAACTGAAAACTGTCTCACCACCACACAGCCACAGCAAAGAGAAAATTAATGACTCTATATCATTGTCCTAAAGAGTAAACTACTTTTCTCTACAAGTTCATGCAACATCTTTCCAAGACAGGCCATATGAGAAACAGAAGTGACGAAATATACACAATTTACATTATTACTAGAACCCGTAGTGGAAGACTTTTTTCATTATTATTCTCTCTGGAAGGATGTGTGCCATAATCCTCTCCCTTGTCCCAACCTGGATACGCCAATGGGTTTTGCTCTGAGTCGTTCTGTTTGGCCCCATGGCTGGAAGCAATAGCTGTTATGATGATGGTAAAGCAATTATGAACTCAGTAGATAAAGATCCAGTTCTTATATTACTCTCCTCTTCAGTTCCTGTCTCTATGGATGGCCTTGCTCATGTCTACTATATTTAATGTCAAAGAAGATTTGCTTCTCATTCTGTTTTATGTTTAGAAAAGCTGCCTGCAGTCACTGTTAGGACTGACCCCTTCCTCAAACTGAGCATATGCTTTGCAGAATCAAGATACTTTACTGTTTCTCAAAAGTATTTCCCTGACTCATGCTGCGGACTTTGTATTGGTTGACTATCCAAACAATATGCACTGATGCAGAATTAAGAGCAGCAAAGGCTAAAATAACTGCAAGAATATGACACATCAGCAANCCCCCCCGCCTCCAAATTTCACTGTGTTATAAATAGCAGTATCTCCAGGAAAAATGACAAGGAAATCCGACAGAGGGGAAGACTAGCACATGCTGCAGATCTGTGAATAGTGCATACAGTAAATAAGACAGCACTAAACCAGAGAATATTTGAAATTGCAGTTATTTAGAAAAATGCGATATTGTCCATATCAGCCAATCTGCAGCTTTTCTTAGATAGTCACAGCAAAAGAGTACCCAAAGTAGTGTAACCCTCCTTAACATCCCCCAACCCAATTAAAAAAAACCAAGAAAATCACCACAGTGTGTTAAAATATTAATTGCAACTAGGCCAAACTATACTGCTACAGCAGTATAGTGTAGTATTTATATATATATGCACACTGCATCAGCAGATTTTTAAATAATGTTGAAGAAACACATGGGTTTGAGGGACTGCTGAAGCAGTGAGATACGCAAAACTTCTGCTAATAAGATTACATCTTCTTGAAGGAAAATGCATTCAAGTTCACATTATGCAGCATGCCATACAATATTTATGATATGCTTGTCTTCAGTGACCTGTATTTGATAATCTGCAAGAGAAGATGATGACTGTTGGCAGTGCTTAGAAAAGCACATCAACCATTAACTAGTAAATTTAGTACACTCAAAGGAACAGAAACTAATAAATGTCAATTCTCAGTTACCAGCATTACAGTATGATTTCTTCTTTTACATTTCAATTGCTTTGACCAATGGAAGAGAGAAGCCACTCTTTTATTCTACACTATGCTTTGGTTTTTTTCTCTTCAGCAGCAGTATCATCTTATAATAGTTTAAAACTGGGATGAGTAGATATTGTAAATAAAAAAATTTAGATATAATTGCCATATTAAAAAAAAAACTGAGAAAAACTCCAGGGTCCAATAATGACTTGCAACACAACTCCCAAATATGTGAAAAATACAACAGACATCACTAATTTTTGCATTTAAACAGTCAATGTTTCCTACAGCTATGACCTTAGTAGATATTAAAACCTTGTGACTGCATGACACAGAACACAAAATATGCAAGACAGTCCTGGAATTAATCTACTATAGATCTTGACAAGCAATCCAAGCAGGAGAGAAAAAAAAACTACAAGAGCAGGTCTGAAGAATAGAATAATGAAAAAAAATAATAAATAGAACATCAGAATTCTTCAGGTTTATTCAAAGAATCTCTTTTATGGCCTCAGAATGCAAAATTCTTAATAAAAAAATGCTAAAACTAAACCTTTAGTAAACCCTTATAATTTAGTAAAATGCGACCTGTAATATTACCTGTATGAGAAGATTCTTTTTCAGTATCATTTTCCCCTCCAACAGTAAATTCATGTTCAGTACTCCCAGTGGTATTTGCAGGATTATGCTCTTGACTGATCCATTCGTAATGAACACTGTGTAACAGTGGATGTGGGGTTGGTCCTTGATGATTTTCACTTTCACTTGTAGCTAGTGCTGATAAGATGATGATTGAATCAATAATGATCAAAATACCCAATGCCAGTCATATTCTCATCTGCATGGTCCACACAACAAGGGCGCTTGGCTTCTGTGTTTTGGCTTTTTGATTTCATTGTTACATTTGATATGAAATGAAAGATGAAAGAAAACGCAAGTCTTTTGGAAACGCTGTCACACAAAAGCATCACCAGGATTGGAAGAAGATTTAAGGACACCAGAAATTATCCCAATGACCAATGGCAGAGGAAAGCTTTAAGAGAAGCAGTGGAAGATCACATAGAAACAACAGCCTGTATCTCTAGTTCGCATCTACCAATACTAACTTAACTATTGAGTCTGTGTATTCTGGCCTTTTAAAAGTGAAAAGATGATGAACTTTCTCTTTTGAGTTAATATTTCAATTACAGCATTACAAGACTGGCTCCAAGGAAATCGTCATTTATTCTGAGCTTGGATGAATGAAATAAGTTGGTTCATATCTCCAAAATTGAAAAGCATGCTTGTTTTGAACTCAGTAAGAATTAAGGCTCTTACTGACAAAATAAATTAATCGCTCACTCTTTAATTAGCTGTTGTTTACATAGCAGAAGATGCAGTCAGAAATCCCCCGAAGTACCACCACCATAAGAAATTTTCTAATGAACACTAAAAGGCTTAGAAAAGAAAAAAAAAGAATACCTGTAAACCTAAGATGAGCATTAGAACTTGGTTTGAAATATATTTGCCTTAGGTGTCAAATGTTTCCATGTGTGATATATGAAAGATAAAGCAAAGATTCTTAATCAGAGCATGCAAAGAATGAACTAGACCTTTGGGACTATTTCCCCAAAAGAACAAAACTGGAGGAGTATTTATATTCACACTCAGGTAATGAAATGTTCATCAAAAGGGCACTCATGCATAAGCAATTCATTGTTTTTGTAATTAAACCCAATACATATATATTATCTTGTAAAAAAAAAAATTAAAATCAATACATTTATGAATACAACTGATCTAGCAACACTTCAGAACTAAAAGAAAGTTATCACAAAGATTATTTTTGGGTGATTATAGCACCTGTTCTGATGCCAATTGTATAAACTTTCACTGTTCCAAACAAAAAAGACAGGTATCCATCTAGCTATGGGAGGCAGACTGTATAGATCCAAAGAACGGCTACAGGATGTAGAAAATGCTTGTTTTTACAGAGGTATAAAAAGATTTTCCACAAGTCCCAGTGAAATGCATTTCTTTTTAGTACAAACTAATTTTATGCAATTATAAGGCTGGTCCCCAATCCAGCTGCATGTAGCTGCACCTCCAGCTATTCAGTTTTGAACCTCTCCTTAACAGGGTAAAGCTGTGCATTGTACACAAAATATCCTAAAAATAAAGCTTATACCCCACTATGCTTTTGCAAAAATTGTAACTGGAAACTATTTTGGTACAGAGAAAAATTAGCTGGAGAAGGGACTCTGTAAGCCTTTGACTGCAGAGGTTTTTAGGCTTGAAGAACGTAAGCACGCTTTCAGTATTTCAGCTGGCTACTGGTACTAACACTGGAGGCAAAATGTTCACATTCATCTGGAGGGAGTATATTATCTTTTGTAGCACAACTCCACATATTTGAATCACTAGGTTCCGGTTTTTTTTTGGTCTTTTATCTTCAGATTTTACAACAGAATTACTGAAGTGGAAAAAAAGGAATATTTTTTCTCAGCAAGGTGGGTCACCAAATGCTACAATCTGCGCAGTTTTATTATACTACTGGCAGTGCAAGTTTTAAAATCCCAGAGACATGAGGAAGATTGGCCAGTAATGAAGATGGAATGCTAAAGACAGACTTGAAATGACAGATAAATGTTGTAGGTGCCACCTCTGAGGGCTCTTACTAAAAAGGTATTATACTGAAATGAGACTAATGCCATGGGAATTGCAGCCAGTTGCACCTTTAGAGTGTTACATTTTGCTAAATTATGTCACAAATCTGAGTATTATCTGAAATGCTTAATTGCTTTACCCCTGCCAGCAGAGCTAGGATACTGCTCCTCTTCATCTGTATAGATGGGGTTCCAATGATCTTGTGTGGAGATTTCCAGAAGCATTTCGTGTTGCGAATCCACAGCTGTTAGGACAACGAAGGATTCAATGCCAACCATGTTTTACATCTACCACTATTACTCTACTGCTGGTGTGTGCCATAAAGGTGATGGAAAATGGAAACTCAGGCACAGTTTAACGGTAGTCTCTGTTCTTCTTATCAAATCTCTTTACATCAAACCAGTTGTTCTTCTCTTTTCATTGGATAGATGCAAAGTTTCCCAAGAAGAATGGGGAAAACAAGCCATAGAAGAAGAATGTAGAGCAGTAGTGCAAAATGATTGCAGCAGCTACAGACTCAAGTTTGAAGAATAATGCTGGATCTGAAGAACGTGGTAGATGTCTGAATACATGAAAGACATGCTTGCTAAGTACTCAAGAAGTAGTCAGATTCACATTAAAATACCTACCACTGACCTCAAAAGCAGTGGCCAGCAAAAAACCGAAAACAAACTTGCCAGACACCAGGAAGCCAATATTAGTCAACGAAGGTTACAATACAGTTGAAAAGATAAAATAAAACTTTCACAGGAGTCTAGGATCAGAAACTGTACATGTTTTCAATCATGGAGCAAGAAGACACCAGTAGGCTATAGAAGGTATTTGGAATGCAATACGCCCCATGAAATAAGTCACCAATGCAGAGTCACAGAGATAAAGAAGCACCAGAATATCCAAAACTTAGGCAAAAGAACGAAAAATCCCAAAGCAAGATGACTTGCTCCTTTTGTATTTTCTTCTAAAAATGAAGGCCACTACTGAAAAAAAACAAGTACTCCATTTTCAGAAAAAAATAATAAAGTGCTTATAAATAATGATTTATAAACACTACTGAGTAAATAAGAGCATAGAGAAAAGACATATTAAGATCTGCTGAAAATGAGTTAAAGTAAATTATGGAAAAGGAACAGAATATTATATTTGTGAAAATAAGAGAGTTAGAATATGGTCATTAATGGCAACATCTATGCTGAATAAAAAGCACCAGACTGCACACTTCAGTGACACACAGCGTTTGGCTTTGATCCCACTATGTGGTGGTTTTCTGGTTATGGGAAAAATATTTTAGATATGGATGGGGTTTTTAGCTAAAAAGAAGCTATCAGATGATCACTGTGGGACTGTATATATCAGGAAATAAGGGCATGTATTAGAAGTTACATTATTGGGTCATGCCTAAACATCTGAGGTCACAAAACAAATGAGATGACGTTAGAAGAGTGCATGGGAAGAACATAGAAGAGAGTAAATATGAGGCTGCTTTGCTGACACATCCCAATGAAAAGGGAACTTGGGGTTTGACCTCCTCAAATTGTGCCTATGTCTTCTTCCACACCTGGAAAGACTACTATAGTATGGATATAGGTTACAAACAATTTGAACCAGAAATATTTTACCACTGTTTTCAAAAAAAAATAAAAATTAGAGAGAAAGATAATTTTTTTTCTTCTTGGAAAATCATGAGTGAATGCATGCATTCAAATAAGCATAAAACTGGGAAGTTTTTGAATTTGAAGTAGTGATAGAAGATATATTAATTCTATCAATACGTTCCTCATGAATTCTCGAATCATAAGAGACATTTCTGAAGAAAGAGTTGGTGAGAAGATAATCCAATCGTCACACAATATCTGTGTGGCAAAGGAGGAGAAACATCGTGTAGGAGAGGAAAAAGAAGAAAGAAACCATCCAAAGAGAAAGGAAGTTCCTTACTAGTACTTGGAGCATACTCATCCTTGGCCACGCTCCTGTCCCAGCCTGGAAACACTGTTGGGTAAATCGTCTCCTCCGCAGAGTCTTCATCATCTGAACCATTGCCACTTGAGGTCACATCTGCTGTGATGATGTTAAATCTGCCATTACGCCCTAACCCATGAGGTTCTGCTGACAGCAGTTACGCTTTCCTGTCTTCCCTACATGCAGCCTTACAGTGGCAGAGGAGAGTGTACAGCACTGTATCTGCTTCTGGTTCTTCCACTTAGAAGGGATTCATCACTCTGCCATGGCCCTGCTGAAGCTGCCCCATCATGTCTCCTGGCTACATTTCAGTGTCCTGTGCATGCTTGCAGCACTAACTATACTCTGCCCTCTTCTAGCAGAGTGAGCACAGTGTGCTGGCTTGAAAAAACGTTCTTCATTTCTCCCGCAAGTCTTTCCCATTGGAATAGAATCATAGAATGGTTAGAGTTGGAAGGGACCTTAAAGATCATCAAGTTCCAACCCCCCTGCCATGGGCAGGGACACCTCTCACTAGAGCAGGTTGCTCAAAGCCCCATCCAACCTGGCCTTAAACACTTCCAGGGATGGGGCATCAACAACTTCCCTGGGCAACCTGTTCCAGTGCCTCACCACCCTCACACCAAAGAACTTCTTCCTAAGATCTCATCTAAATCTCCCCTCTTCCAGTTTAAAACCATTACCCCTCGTCTATAGTCTCCTTCTAAATTGTCTCCAAACAGGAAAGAAGAAAAACCCAAGTACATCCTTCATAAAATGACTTACATGCTCATCCCTTTCAGACAAGCAGAATGCCTCTGCAGTACATGGACAAAGTGGACAACTGCTCTACCACTACCAAATGTACACCCAGCGAGAGAGAGACCAGGATTTTACTTTTCCCTTTTCAAACACACAGTAACAAAAAGCAGTGATGCATACCACACATCCAGCCACACACACACTTAATGCTTCTTAATGCTTGCTGCCCTGGTGCTCTGGTTATTCTGCCCCTAACCAGGGCACCCTCTTAGCACGACATTTTTCACCCTTGGCTGCTTGTATGGGTTCTTTCAACTTCTCTCCAGGATTTGACCACCACCAGTGGTTTAAGAAAGGATTCCACCAAACTTGGGTATTGGCTTTCTCCAGGATGTGAGTGCAAGGCAAATGTATGAGCCTGTGGCATCACTGCATTCCTCCAACAGAAAAAGTATCCAATGTTTTTAGTGCAAGTGAAGTCTGAAGCACTCTACTAAGGTAAAGCTTGTGTTACCAGCTTTGAAAGTCTAATAAAGTCAATGAATTCCGCACAGCATTTTCACATGTGCCAGACCAAAATATGTAGTGTATGTGAAATATGCCCCAGTATTTGGACAAAATGCATTCAAAGCTAATAGAAGTATGCACACCATAGAAACTGAAATCCCTCAAACAAGCCAGTTGATAGTTTTCTCTCTTTTCTCTTTCTCTTTTCTCTCTGCCGTTATACATCATGCAGAGTTTGCGAGAACAGCTGCACACAAGTCATGCATGTATTCAACAAAAGAAAGCAAAATCTACTTTGAAGTGTTTCTCTGGACATATTTCTATCCTGGAAGTTTGTTGTAAGCATTATTTTTATCAGCATTCAGACCATGTAACTCCTGTATCTTGAAGATGAAGGTATCATGCACTCTTTTTCATTAGGAAAAACATCTTTAAATAATTAATTCAGAAAAATACCTTGAAGACTTACATCAATGAAAAGAGTTTTGATCAGGTTTTGTGCAATATATGAAAGCATTGGAGAATGCAAGAATCAAAGTTTTAACGATCAAACAGGATAAACTGATGTTCTTCTCCCTACAGTAGTTATGTTTTACTCATCTGTTAATTGCAAATTGTACAAAGTGGATGGAATTAAACTCAGAACTGCACTTTTTCAAGGTGTAGCTATTTTGGCTGCCAAACCTAATAGATTTTGCCTTTCTGAAAAGATGTCCTTGACAGATTAAATATTGTGTCTTCTCACAGTCACAAATTGCTCCTTAAGTTTCATACTGCTCTGACACTGCTGTCAGAAAATGGGAAACTCGAACGTTCAAAATCTGATCTCTGAGGAACAGACCCTCAAAACAAAGTGGTCTCAAATTCAGAGCTTTGGGATGGGACTGTGAGTAAAACGAAAATGCCAAAAACTTGGTTTACAAGAAAACAATTGAATAACCAAATAAATGCCACCCAACTTGCTGCAATCACAGCAAAATTCACACCTCTAACTGCTTTCCACAATAAGAATTAGGATCTCATTTTCTGAAGTGATGAATATGTATTCATGATTTTCTTCCACATGCAAAATGCCAATGAAGCTGCTTTCCTGTTAGATCAGCCAAAGTATAGTCATAAAGACTTTTTTCATTGATGACAATTTTTTTCAGGGAATAGTCCAAATTAAACAAAATGAAAATGCACCAGACCATAAAAACATTTATGGATGAATAAAAAAAGTCATAGTTACTGTCTGGGTAAGTACTTCTGGTAACTTAGAGAAGTATCTCATTGATTAGCAACAGAATTTTATGACATCTGATCCATGGCACATCTATAGGTGAATCATAACTTATTAATAAAAAAGACAAAAACTTATTTCAGACAGGAAACTTCAGAATCTTCACAAAGAAGTGTTTTGATCAAGCTAGACACCTTTTCACCAAACTTTTTTGTTTACAAAATGTGTGTAGCAGAGATGGAGAGCCACCATTTTTTCTCATTCATACACTATAGAATTGTGTGATAAAATATATAGAATATATCATGAATAGTTTTCTTTATTTATTTCTTAATTTTCTACTTTCCTGTCTATGGGATATTTCTCTGGGAAATTCCTTTGTGACCAGAATATTCCAATGAACACGCACTGTTGCACAATGTAAATTGCAGATACAGGGGCATACCTTTATCTTCTTTTTTGTTTGTTCTCTGTGCAACTTTCTCCTATGCTGCTAAATATTTGATGATTTCTCCTGGAGATACATAGCTTGTACTTAACTTCTGACAGGAGTGCTAAATTATTTGTTTGTAATGCAGTAAAATCAAATGAAATGGGTCTGTTTGGCTTTTAAGTGATGTTGCTATGCAACAGGAGTATCTTTATAATCTTTTTTTCCACAGAATCAATCTATCAAGCCTAAACCAATAAGCAATCACACCAGTGTTATCAGTTCTGCTATACCCATACATCAGTATTGACATATTTTATTACACAGCTCTATAGTTATTTTGATCTATTAAAACGTTAAATAACTCTAGCTTTCCTTTGGTAATATAATCATGCCCATGAGAGACATCTGTTAGCAACAGGAAGGGACATACATTTAGGATCAATACATTCAATAATGAACTTGTACAAGAAAAAACGAAAGCTTTTCTGCCTAGAAACAATCCACAAGTTTTTGCAATGGGTACAGAAACATCTGCACAAAGAAGCTCTGTCACACGGACATACAGGAAAGCAAATAGCTATGAAGGAAAAGTTACCACCAGAGTCAGGCAACTTCCCCACTGTTACCAGATGGGATTCCTCTGCCCCTTGCAGGCAATACTTTAGAGCAGAACCTTTCACATGAAATAAGCACCAGAAAATTCTCTACTTGCTTTCAAGGTTTAGGGGAAAATGAACCTGGTATTTCTTTTTTCCATCTACATATTTATAAGGTATTACTAACCTTCATATCCTCTGAAACAAGATTCTTGGTTGAAGTACTTGTCTATTAGTAAAGTTTTTGCTGTGTGACATACAATCATTCTTACTCTTATCCTCTGATTTCTATCTACAGTAACAAAGGCACCATCCCTCAAAGTCTTGTAGACCATTTGACCATCTACCAGCAACCAACAAACAACTAAGCAAATTCCTTACTGTCACAGGCTTCCATGCTGGGGAAAAAAGAGTCAGCAGGAAGAAGCTTTCGTTTCAGTTCAGTCTTTACTACAACATTCTTGTGCAGATCTCTGTATAATGAAAATGATCTCCCTCGTAAAGGTTTGCTTTACTTTGGGGGGCCAAAGATCTTCATCAATCGAAACTTAAGAACTAGAACATACGGTTCCACTTCAAAACATATAAGATGACTTTAAAAGCTTTTTATTTGCTGCAGCTGCTGTGCACTATATATTTGATAAAAACACCACACGCATTTTTTCCCACTCAGTACAGATATTTAAGGACAAAGAAGAGAAAATGGATACTTGTTTTTGAGCCCTCAAAGTCTGGAGAGCCATCGTATGTTTTTTCCTCCTACATATTGCCAACAACAAGGACAAAATTAGTTTTGGCAGTGCACAAGTGGCTTGGCAATTGGAACTTTGATGTGTGAGGTTATGGTTTTGACATGGATTGCCCACATTCACAACCATATATACATTAGAATCACAGCCACTTTCATCATGAGTTGACAGAAAGGTCCTTTTATCCATCAGAAATAAATTAACTTCAAGTGGTAATTGGTTGCACTAATTTGTGGTGCCTCATGGAGCAAATAGATGTGATAAAAAAAAGCAGTGAGAAATACAAAAGAACAATCTTGCTGAGCTCATGTATAAGCACTGAAGTAAACATAAAGTAAATGTTTTTGCTCCCCTTCCTTCAGAGAGTGTATTTTATTTCTGACTTAACCAGTCTGGAAAGTACTTGTCTTTCAGTATCTTCCCAAAACTGAAGATGTTTTATACTTCACTACTTACCAGAATGCCCTGTTGTAAGAATTTTAATGCAATCTATACTTGATATAGTTATTATAATACATAAATCTTACTAGTACTCGCAGGATACTGTCCACCATCTTTTCCAGGAGAAGTGTCCTCTGTTGTCATCAAAGGGATGTCTGGTAATACAGGAGACATTTCATCATCTGTGTGGTGATGGATGATTTATTAGTATTTCATTAACTGAATTGCAATTCATTACTCACAACTACCTCAATTATTCTATACTGAAAGCTTCATTCCTTCATTTGTTGGGTCAAGAGAGAAGAAAGGTACAGACTAGGTTCCTCAAATAATTAATTCAATGCCAAATATCCTTACTTTACTAACATAGTAAGGAAATCATCAAAACACAGATTATTTCAAGAGTATATGCTTCAATGAAAAAAAAAAAAACATCAAAAAAACCCCAAGAGCAAATTCTTAGAACTGTCTACTCTCAACATTCTGGGAACATCTGACATGCAGCCTGCTTTGTACTCCCATGGAATCAAAATTCCTTAGAAATCTAGAATACTTCTGTTTTTTTTTCAAAGACACACATTCTTTTTTTATTTCTGTAGGATAAAAATTGGGGATGATGCTTCTCATTCCTTTGTGATATCCTTTAGCTAGCAATGTATTAACTAGCAATGTATAATAACTTCACCCAGTTATTATAAATAAGATATAGTGGCAACCTAGTGGCAACCTACTGTCCTTACCAGAATCTTCCCTAGGAATATCCTTTTCACCTCCTCCAGAAGAATGATCTGGCAGCTGTGAGACTGGAGTAGCACTTCCATAATATGATGGGCTGGATTTCCTGATGGAGGTATCCATGGGAGTTGTATCATGTGGTGATCCACTGCCTACATTTTCATCATCTGCACCTGAGGTTGAGGACTCTCCACTATGACGTGTGCCATCTGGATTGTAACGTGAGCCATCTGCATTGTCAATGACTGTTGGGAAGAGGAAATTAAGCATCTGACAGTATCAAGGACTACATCATTATATGTCAGTAATGCTAAACAGTTTAAGTCCTATAACAAAAACTAAAGAGAAACAGCTGTGGATTAACATCAGTTCATCCATTTTTGCCATCCTATTGAAACCATACATCACTAAACTATGTCTAAGGTAGATACGCTAATGCACATGTGCTAATGTATATATTTGTCAAAGGGCCTACTCTACATCAAACATTTTGATCAGACAGTTTCATTTTGAACATAGAATTTTGGCCTCTGTTAAGTCAATCAGAATTTTAGAATTGAGACAAATAATTAATTATGAGAGTTTTCTTCTACTTCCAGCTGCTTTTCTAACGAGCAGCTCAAATGAGACGTAGAAAAGTTGCTGTCTTAAGCAAAGTCTTATATGTCAAACAAACACTAGCAGCTCTGAGGTGCTAAAAATGTCAAATACATGTATAGAAAGTGCTTGGTAGCACCTCAAGACAAACCGAGATCCATAGGATTTAGGGGAAGACAAGTGACCAACTGCCTTAAATGCTGTCAAACATCTCTTGACTTTTTCCTATGTTTGGTTTGATTTTTAACATTAGCAATTGTTCATGTAAGAAAAGATAACCAGTTCTTAAAAATGAAACGAGTGGCAGGTCTTTCTAATCAATACAGTACCTATTTCACCCTGATTACTGAGGAGAGAAGTATCGAGTCTGTCAATTGGCTCACAAGTTTTGTCCCTTGTTTCTATAAAGGAAGGAAAATAGAGAATATCAGTTTGAGAAAACAGAGAATAAAAGTAATGTGTATAGTTACATTGATTGTACATAATCACAAAACATCAGCTTCAGAAGTAGACAACAGAAAACACATTTCCAAATCAAACATTCCCTTTTTGTTCCTTCCCAGGTGAGGCACTTTAAGATTATTTTGTCAGCTATTGATGAAATTCTCCATTTCCATAACTGTTCAGTGTAGCAGGATTCATCATCCGTGGGTGACAGAAGATGGCAGCTCACCTAGTACTATACCAATCCAAAGATGATTCTTTAATGATATGAACACCAAGAACAAAATAAAAACCTGTCACTGTCATTCTAGTCATCAATGGAATATGCATACGGTTTTCTGTAAGGTATATTTCCACCAGAAATATAATAATCTACTGAAATTGAAGACACTTGAATTTAGCCCAGATTTTATGTTTGAATACTGTGTTCAGCATCTGTCACAAGATTATCAACGCTTTCCAAACAATTTAGCAAATTATTTCCAACTACTAAAATGTTCAAAACCTTAGAAGAAAGCAATCTGCTCCCTACCTGGATCGCTAACTAACTGCCTAATGTCTGAATAGAGGTTTGCCACAGAGCAAATAATGGACAAACCTGTGAACAGGAGAGTAGCAGCCACATCCATAGGCCTGGAATGGTCACCCTGGAGCTTGGAGCTGCCGCAGGTGGCAGCCACTCCTACAATCCCTTAACACAACTGCTGTTTACCGTAGAAACTCATATGTGCATAAATAGAAGAGCTGAGTGCCATCTTCTACAACAGTTAGGTCTTTTAGATCCACTGCTGCAGTGGTTGATTGCACTAAACCATTATAATGAGCTCTTCTGAAGCTACTAATATAGTTCCAAGGGCAGAAAAGGGTTTAAAACACACTAATGACAACATGGGTCAAATTCATTGTTGATATTATAAATGAATTTCTAGAGGCTGACAAAATGTATTTCTTCTCAGCTGAAAAACAGATGACATTTAATATAGAAGCCCTCATACCAGTTCCTTAATTAGGAGATTACATGCTATTGTTAATTAGTCTATATCTAAAATACATCATAAAGTGTACACATACCTGTGGCATTGTAACAGTACGCGTCATACCGACCAGTTGTGTTCGATGAAAGTTTGTAAATGCCAGTGTGATTCGCTGCACAAAGATGATAGGGTTTGATTCGTGGGATTACTATACTTCCCACCACAAAACCATACCTGTGAAGATATTAATGAAGATACAATTATGAAGATGCAATACTGACATGTTGTAGCAGATGGCACAAAGATTCTAGATATCTCAGACATGGAGAAGTCATTCTTTTCATCTAACATTTTTTTTAAAAAGTCTGTGCATTTATACATACTTTTTGTATATGAAAGGTGTTGTTTTCTCAGATCAGTCATTAGACTCCACCAGACTCACATCAGACATCAGTCTCCAACCACTCAAAACCATTTTGCATGTAAATTCTAGAGCTAAAACCATTCTAATTAAGTGAACATCTTATCAGCTAGGATGATCGGTTCCACAGCAAGGCAGAGAAAGCCAGGAACTGGGAGACAAACGCACCTTGTATTCAGTGTGAGGTTGTATCACTTGATACTAAAGACTGGCTTCTTTTTTTCTTCAGGGAGTCACAAGTGGAAGGTTTCCCTGTCCCAGGCAGGGGGGTTGGATCTCGATGATCTTTAAGGTCCTTTACAACTATTGTATCAAATATTTCACAGGAAATAGTTGCAAGCAGTATTGATGCTAGTACTATTTCTCATGGCAGCAACATGAAAGTCTTAAAATTTTGGAGAAATGTCCACTGAACTTTTCTGCACCAGTCAGTCAGAAGATACATTGCACTTCTCCATATTTTCTGTTTATTTTAGATAGTGATAAAGTTGGAAATTTACTGAAATTTATTTCAAATCTATCATGGTTTACCAACATGATTCTACGTCATTTGTTGGTTTGGGGTTTTTTTAGAAATGAATACAAAGCTGCCCTTGAACTTTACATGTTTTGAGTTCAATCTTCTCTGCATAGGAGTGCTTAGGTTGACTTGTAGCATAAGAGTATCTTGCATTTCATGCAACAGGATCACATGATAATCTAGTCTGATATAGAGACCACAGCATAACACAGCACTGTCCCGACTTGATTACTGTTTGAACAGAGGGCATGCTTGGAGAAAATATGTCATTTTGATGAAATTTAGGTTGCAGTGGCAAAGAATCTACTACAACCATTACCAGCTGTTTCAGTCCATAATTATTATCCATACATATGTCGTTGTATTAGCACTTCCTTAATTTTTTTAATCCAAAATTTTCTATGACTAACTTCTAGTCTCTCAGACTAGTTTTTTTGCTAAACTGTAGAGTCTGTACTACCCACATTTGTTTCCCTATACATCATTAATTACAGAGGATAATTAAGTCAATTGACAACATGGTTTGGGGTTTTTTAATAATTTTTATGGCTGTCTTCTGAAACTTCTTCATTCATAGATTATAAAAATGCAGTAAAACTGCAGCTATTTTTTCACTGGGATGTCAGGAGTTCATCTCCCACAGTACCACTTGCTGCTTTTTACTGCTTTTTGACCAGGCAGAGTTCTCTATACAGTATATACCATTCTTTGACTGTATGTCAGGTCATTAAAAGTCATAAATACTTTTCATGTATTTATCTTACTAATTATTCAGTGATACAATATGATCTGAACATCTTCCTCATTAGTTTATTATAGTATCAATCTTTTTTTATCTTTAGATTTTATCTGTAAGATGTTATGATTTTTTTTAAGATAATTGGTAAAAAACATAAGCAATCAAGGACTAATTACTGGACCCAGAGCAAACATACACATTCACAAAGATGTTTTGTTCATCACAGAATATAACTCACTTGAGGACTGATACACCATCTATATGAAGTCAACTGTAAGTATTACATTATAGCATGGGTGGGTGGACTTTTAATGACACATTACTTTCTCAATAATTTCTTCACCTGCAAGTTTCAAATCCAAGTTCATGAGCTTTCTTCAACTGCTCCAGTGTTGACAAGGTACTGTTGAGAGCTCTGCAGAGTTCAACTGCTTCAGATCGTGTAAGACTGTAGCGACCATTTTTCTCAACGTGAAAAACTCCTCCATATCTGCAACTTACGTTGAATTCTGTCATTGAAAGAAAAGGAAAAAAAAGGGATTACAAATTGTTGGGCTTAATGCTTCACTGAAGACCTGGAAATGATTTATTTTAAAGTATAGTGCTTTCAGTACAAACCAGCAAAAGTAGCAGCTACAAATTCATTCAGAAAGAGGGCTAGCACTTTCAATCAACTTCCCTTCTTTGGGCTGAGACATAAGTCTTTTCAAAAACAGCAGCACAACACGCTTTTGTGAGGTCTCTAGCACTTTGAACATACCATTAGCAATAACATGCAGAAGACTAAATATGTTGTGACAGTCTTAGAAGGCATGTTACTGCAAACCTAACTGAATATTAAAATGTACTTGAAAACAAAATATTTCATTCATAAAAGATTTTTTTAAAGATAAAATGGTGTGTAGTGAGAGCCTACATGATCATAAGGTTCCTTAACTATCTCATTGCGATCCCTTCACAGTGAATTCTTTTAAATGAACATACATATCAATCTCCAGTTCCAGAACTAGCTTAAGCAACATATTCCTATTATTTAGCTAGACGAAAGCAGAAAGCTTGCATTGGTTTGATTGTTGCACGATCTTCCTGAGACAAAAACTAAGCTGCATAAATATCCTGAATTAGAACAATGTTATGCTGTTAAATACTCCCTGAAAGATGATCTTTAAGCTCTTAATCAACTTGCTGAGGCAGATAGCGAGGTGTGCAATACATACTGTAAGTGTTCATACAAATAAACCTCATGCTCCCTGTTTACTCGTTTTGGCAGTATTTTGAAAGACTTCCTCTTGCTGAGCTCTCACTGACACACAAACATCTTGCTGCCAACCCGTGTCAGAGTTTCAATATGCAGTAAATTTATTTAATTTTAAAGGATGCCTTAGATGGGCTTTAATTTAACATATTCTAAAGATTTTCGTATGGGAGTAACTTTCAATGGCAAGGAGTATGAGGATAAAAATAACGAATGAAAAAAAAGTAATGAGGTGTCACAGTTATGTTGTACAATTCATTTTCTGGCCTTCAGCCTGGGAACCCTGAAGAAGCAGTACAAGTAAAGCCTACGGGAAGGGAACGCCTCATAGAATTCACTACAGACACTGAATGGAAGGCATCAGGGCTGGAGGTTTTGAGGGGATCATACTCCATTCAGCTTCATGTTGGAAAGAAACTGCTTACATAATGCAACAGGTACAGTGGGAAAATGGTGTAATCCAAGGGAATTCTGTGACAGTAAAATGAGAGCAAAAAACCCCATTTTTAAATTATATTTTTTTAAAAAATGATACATCTAAGAAAGAGATGAATAAGAAAGAATAAGAACAGTAAGAATTATCAGATGTGTGGAGAAAACGGAGAAAGATCAGAATATTTCAAAGCAATGTGAAATAACTTTGTTCCTGCCCCACCTTTCCCTCGGGAGAAAAAAGTGGGTACATCTCCAGTATAAAATGACAACTGCAAAGCACACTTAATTGGAATCACCTATTATTGCCAGTGAAGAGAGAAGCGTGACTCATTCTTATCTTAATTTTAATTCCACGTGCAAGAAAGGGAAAAACAGACCAGTCTTGTCCAAATATTAAAAGGGGTGTCTCTGCCATCTATTTGAAATTAAAGAGGCCACATAGCACTTTCCTAAAAGACCCAAAATAAAATTAATGCACATTTGCATTGACACATTCTATGTGAAGAACAAGCAATTTTCCTAACGTTGCTTTCGCTTGACATTCTATTTTATTCTGTAGAATAGATGTGAAATCAAGGTGTGCACTCGTCCTTCAGGTACCTTTGCTCACTTGTAAACTGAGGTTATTCTATCTACAGTCTATCTATTCAATGTTAACTGCAAAGAATGTCCCTTTCTACAGAAACAATCCAGGAGATAGGAGAATAGATCCAGATTGTATGGTGTGTGAGAAGACAACCAGTATTTGCAGCGTAGGAAGGAGTTCAACAGTATTGATGGCTGCTTGTCCAAAGGAGCCAAAAAGCTGTACATCCAATATTAAATAGTTTTACTCTAGGCAACAGAATAAACCATTATGGTTACTTGGATTGCCCTTCCACTAAAAGAATGTAAAAGAAATATCTCTTCTCCTACCTGCCCCCCAACTATTTAGGTTGACAAAAAAAAAAAAATTAAAAGTAGACAAAATTGATATACATTACATAGTTTTTTAACGGTTTCATGATTACAGTTCTTAATGTTTTTACTATCATAAATTATAAAAAAACCAACAAGATAACATCATTTTCAGTTTTGTAAAATTTATGCAAGACTAACATATTTTCTCAAAACACATTTATTTTGACATAGCTGTTTTCTTCCAGGGAAAAAACAGTTCTATTAGAAGTTCTCTGATGATAGCCATGTCTTGAGAGATTTTGAAGGCAAAAATGAGGAACTTGTGTGGAAGAGGACACTAACAAACACACTTTTCTTTCCTGGTGGACTTAACATCCTGCAACAGGGCTGAGTTTCACAGTCTGGGGGCAAGTTAGTGAGTGATAGTCTCAGCACGTTCCCCTACGTAATTCTGAAATAGCTACAGTGCTTTCACAAGTTCCAGGTGTAAGCATACACAGCACCAGTCCTGGGAATAGTTGATGGACTAGAGACCTTCTGTGGCCACGTCCCTCACTAAATAGTACTGCATCCTCAAAAGCCATCACAACATATACCTACAAGTCACAAATGCAGTAAACAGACGTTCAGGTTACATATCCCAGGAAATGTTTTCTTACCACAACATAACGAATAGTTACTCTGCATGGGTGGGTGTAGCCCATAACTACTGCTATGAGATGGAGCTGCTCTCACAGCTGCTACACCAGTGACTCCAAATGTTCCACATTCAAAGCCTGACATTATTTCGGAAGCTATCCAGTAAGTAGCTCTATTAAACATAAATGATCTGGACAGGAAAAAGACTTCTCTTTAGTTTTCCCCTCTTGATTCTCTCTTCCCTGTAGAATAAGACAGGCCAAAAATTGTTAATAATTAAACACACTCCATGAAGCCCAAGATTTAATATTAAATTTGGGGATCAGATCACGAAGACGTATGCAATCTCTTAAAAGTAACAGTGATTTTGGAACTAGATCTTTGAACGTCAACATCTTTTCCAATCACTTCAGGCTAATTTCTGAAGAGCTTTCTCTACGGAAGCAGCTACCACATCCACTTGCCTTGGGTTGCATTCTAATCTTGCAGTTCACCCCAGACCCACTAAGATATTAAGTGAAGTTGACTTCTGTGAACCCAGTCATGGTTTTAAGGCACTAAAACATGTGCTCCATTACTACCCAGATATCCAGCTGAAGTCAGAATCCTACTTGTTAGGCAGATGATTCCTTGAACTCCAGCTGTTGAAAATAAATAGGCTTATTTACACAAATAGGCTTGATGGAACTATTTGTGGGCTGCAGTCATGTGCATGTAGATTTTCCATGGAGATGCACAGCCTGGATCTGCAACTTATATACTGTACACCAGGAAACCTCTGGGAAGTATCAGGCTTATTGCACGTGTGCTGACCAACTGCACTGCATGCTCACCCAGAAGGGCCAAAGCTCCCACAAAACCTTGCTCATGCAGCGTGGGAGATCATGTGGGTGTCCAGAAATCCCCAGGCAGAAGTGTGGCAATCCAGTTTTCAGAACTGGTTTTGAAGTCATCCAATTAGTTGGCACTTTGCCCTGAAGCAATGTTGAGACAGCAATGCTTTGTTTTCATTTTGGCAGTACCTTCTACATGTAAGTGTTAAAAACGTTAGTATTACTGCTGTGGTATATATATACACTGCTCATGAAGCAGTGAGTGTGGAAAAAAGACTGCAGCAGTACCTAAAACCCACGTGACATTTCACAGCCTAAGGAAATTGCATAAATCCAGGACCTCCTCTATGAAGACAGTAATTACCACATTTTAAACATGGCCAAATGCAGATGCAGAGCATACAGCCCAGAGCTGTTAGGGAACCCAGAATTCTTACTTTATGGTCTCGTATTCTAATGTACAGACAATAGGGACCTTTAATTGAGTTAATGAATCAATACAAAACTTGTATATATTTTTAAAAAAGGGGGTCTAAACTAAATTAACACCTTAAATTGATAATTAACACCCTAAATTCACCCAAACCTTCCCTTCTGTCCCCTCTGGCAGGCTTTGGGGGCTGAAATGCCATGATCTTTTCCTGACATCCACATGACTTCCTACAGCTGAAAGACAAAACTGTTTAATAATAACTTTTAAAGAAGGAAAAAAGTACTAGACATGCCTCAACTGTCATCATCATTAATTTCATCCAGACCATGAGACTTTGGTGACTCATCTCAAAGCCATGGAATGCCCCTAAGCCTGTGCTGAGTTTTATGAGCATGAAGAACATTAAACCATCACACAGGCCATTTCTCCCTGTCTTTCCTGGGATTTCTGGTTCTCTCTCTTAAACAACAAGCCCTTCTCTGGGATTGCCATTCACATATATAAACCAGGCTTAATGAATACTTTTCAGCCAAAATCACTAACTCTAGTTCCACCCTAGTGCGCTAGCTAGAGACCCCTGGTGTGACAGAATTGGCTGAGACTGACTAAAGAGCATTGTCCTTTCGTGAAAGTGTGAGTTACACCCTGATTATTAACATTAAGGTTTGTTAGAAGCTGTTACAGTAAGAAGCCAGGTGCAATCTCCATTTCCACCCTGGTTCTGCAATCCTTACGCATATTGAGTAACACTGACTCATGCAAACTCTTCCCATATGAGTTGATTTTCCATAAAGATTTTTGACCCACTGTATGGCCTGTTTCATGCTCCCTGCTTTTCACTGTTTTCAAGACAGTACCTAGAGGTTTCATTCTCAAGGTGGATGCTGTCTTATACTAAAAAAAAGAGAAAAAAAGGATTATTTTAAGAACTACAGAGATGCATCAAAGCAAATGAAGTGGAAGATTCGCAAGAACTCTGCCTCCCTTAGGTGAAAACCTGTAGAAGAATACTTAGACACAAGCTTGTTAACAGACTTCGTGGTAAAACCACAGTCTGCATTGCATGGCAACCAGGCAATGTTAGTGTGCTGTTCTCAAGGGGATTTTCCTTTTTGGTTTGTGGCTTAAGATGATTGATAGGTTACCCGGATGTGATAAATTTGGGTTGAAGACAGGGACAAAACTAGGGGTTTGACGGTCCAGATAGTTTTCATTCCATTTGCTTTAACAGAAAATAGTTTTCACATTTATTGTAAAAAGGTTTTTTGAAATATGCTAAACAGATTTCAAACTCCAGGCAGATATCCATGGTTAAACATTTCCTTATAATTATAGATTATTTAATTTTGTAGTGACACTTCTGAACAGGAAAAACCACTAGCTTAGCACTGGTATCTACATTTTGAACATTAGAACTGGCTGTAATACATGCTGGTAATGAAATAGAAAAAAGTGGCATATTGGAAACAGATTAACATCTGTTTAGAAGAGACTCGTAGTAACTACGGCTCCTGTCCAGGCAAATCTAGAAATTGGGCCATATGAGTCCTAATGTCCAAGAAGGTCTGGACAGCTCAGATCTCAGCTCTCGCTTCAGATCTATCTCCAGCTGTTTGGTTTTTCAAAGGTTACTCAGGAAAACTACTTCATGGACAAAGAAGAATGCGTAATTTACTCCTGATTAGATGCCCTGAAATACAAAATTTCATATGGGATGGATCCATGAAACTTTTCAGGATCCAAGACATGGTCCCCAGATATAATAAAATAGCCCCATTCCCACTATTCTGACACCTTGGAGAACTTGAATGTGCAAAAATACCATTCAGTCATTGCTTTATACACTACAACATGCATGGTCTTGGATGGTATTATTATTTGCTGAGTATTCCACCATTTCTTTAGCAGCTATTAGTAAAACTAAAGTAATTCATAGCCCAGACAACTGTAATAGGATACAGAGGCTTCCACCTTTATGTCAGAAGTTGGCCTAAAACCAAGGGCAGTAGTGATGAAAACCACTGGATAGCTGTTTGATAGGTTACACAAAATGATTCATTAATCCCAGTCTCAGTCACCAATAGGCACAAGCTGACATCATTAAAACACTCCTATGCCTGAATCCCTCAGGGCTTGATGTGGAAAGTAGAATTGTGCTGGGAAAATTTTATTCTCAACCGGGATGACTACACACTGATCAAAATTTAGAAGTCAAATTTCACAGGATCCACATCAGTTAAGCAAGCATGTGTCTATGAGGCTCCAGTCCTTTACCACCACAAGACAAAAGCACCATGGATCAAGCAAGATGTATACTCACTTAGTGTGGCTGGGTGATACTTTTCTGTTCTCCTAGTTATTACATTCTTGCTGTGCTAGTCACTATTCTCTACAGAAAGAAGAGAAAGAAACCTGGAAATAAGCCACCTACACCAGAAGCGAGGCTTCTCCAAATAATGACATGATAGTAAGAGTTTACAGATTCTTGGGAGCTGTCAGATGAAATACTCTCCTTGGGTTACTGCCAAGCTGTGAAACTCAAAATGATTTATGTGAAATATATTTCCAGAATTAGTGGGAATAAACCGTATTTTTGGTTTTCAAAGCATCTCTTATGGGTAATTAAATAAAGCAAAACAAGGGGTTTGTTTTTCAGTTTGAAACTACCTTTCATTCTGAAACATAATTAGTTTGCACAAAATAAAATAAAACCATTTAAGAAAGTTAAGTTTAAATGTTTACATGGTTGCAATACAAGTAGATGGCTTAAGGAATCCAGCCCAAAATTTCCCTGTATATTTTTTTAAGATGTCATATTTTCATTTCACTTTGGCATAGGAAAACGTTGTAAGTCCTGAAAATTTTCATGGGAGCGAAAAAATGTAGTTATGTCTCTAACAGATTGCTGATATTCCAGGGGGAAAAAAATTCTCTGCACACCTGGCTTTTTAAAGACAGTTAAGTCCAAGAAAACACTTGAAAAGGAATTTACCTACATGTTGCAAGGAGTGCCTGCTATAAATAGAGACAACATATTCTTAGTAGTTGGGTGTGGTGACAGAAAAGTGAAGATGTCTCTCCGCAGATCCATTCAAACCTTTCTTTGAAGTCATGCCAAAGCTGTCCCTACTGCCCAGGTATATTTGGGTACCTAATAATTTGGGCTGAGAAAGGAAGCAAGATGGTAGGTTTCTCACTCTCTATGCTATTAACTACATAGAAAGTCATGCCACAGCCACGCTAACCCTGTGACACGAGTGGGCTCGAGTGCATCTCTGAAATGGAGAGATGTGACTCGGGATACAGGCAGTACCCAGAGAGGGATACGGTGCAGCAGGTAGATGTCCTTTCTCCACCAAACATTAGCAAGTATTCCCTACATTTCTGTGTTATTTTAGTAAGTGCACACTGTCAATGGGACGCGGGACAAAGCTCAAGCTGTTGATTTCCTTCTGAATTGCTCTTCTTAATGAATCTGCCAACTGGCCACTAAAGTCACTGTCTCTGTATATATTTACTGGCAGGCAAAAAACTTCAGCCTCTTAGTCTGATAGCTTTCCTGGCTACTAATTTTAAAAAGTGGGTGTGGGACTGGCATTATTCATGAACTAAGCATTCACAGAGTCACTCAAAATGCAAGTAAGTACAAGAAATATGTTTAACTCCTCAGCAGTTGCTGCGGAAAGAAAAAAGTCTGCTAATGTGTCTTCCAAACATACTTTGTCTGCTTGGCAACTGTTGCTCTGGTAAACATCCTGAGTGAGCCTATACAGTGTCATCACTTACAATAAACTTCCTTGCTGCTGACATTAGTATTATCTTTTCTGTTTCACCTAATAGTGAGTTGAAAGTTTTTAGATTCTGCTAGAACATGGTACAGCTGTGCGTCCCTTTAGTGGAAAAATTACAAGCAGTGAAATCATAGTCCTGGAATTAGGCAGTTATCAGACATGCCCCCTCGAGATGATGAAAACATAATCATCATCCTCAATATTAGGAAAGCTTCAGGCTGTGCAATGATTAGTCTAACCCCCGAAGGCTGACTAACAGGGACTGTGAAGTGAACCAGTTGGGATCAGTTCCATGTCATCCAGGTGAAGAAACAACATGAAACAAAGCTGGTGAATAATAGTTGGAGTCTGATTTTTCTTGTTTGGCTAAAAGCAAATTGTTTAGTCATTTGGGATAAAAGCAGGTGAGAGACAGTTCTGCTCAGCAGACAGATCTCCAGCCTGGTCTGCTGAGCCTGGTCTCCAGCCTGGACCTCAAAGGTCCTTACGCCTGTTCCCTGCTGTCATTTACCAGCTGATATAACCTGGATAAGCCAATTAATCTCTCTTTACCTCAGTTTGCACCTAACCTTCACAAAGCAATTTTAGTTTTACTGATAAAGAATACTGTAAGAGCAAAGAACTATTACATTTTGTTGCATTCTTACAGCTTTTACATTCAGCCTCCATCTGAGCTTTGACAAGCCACAGGAAGTAAAATTTAAGTTCTGTGGTAAGAAACTAATACAAAAGAATTAATGCAAACCCATGCCTTTTGTATTCCCTCTGCTCCTCTGAGTTACAAACGAAAACCTCTAATTAGTATTCCTAACAATTTAAACTCATTTGTACAATAAGGTCATTACAGAAAAGCATGCAATGATCAAAACTGAAAGAGAGAAAAAAAAAAAAGCTGAATAAGAAGTAGAACATCTATTGACTTTAGCAAGGCCACTTCACAAGAAGACAACAGAGAAAGGAACCACAAGGATCTTTTTAAAAACTTAAAGACAGCCAGTTAAAACAAAGATAACGTTACCCCAGACATACTCAAAATAAGGGGGATGCTCAGAATATACCTCACAATGTGAGACATGTCAAAGGACAAATGACCCACATGGTCTTCCTGGTAACAAATAATGGCAGCAGAGGACTGCCCAAACAGGACACATATCAGTACTCATTCCAAACTCGGCTTCCCCACACACACAAATGAACTCATTCCCATTTTCTTTCACAACCAATCCCTCTCCATTTTTTTCAAGCGTTTTTGTGGAAGTTGCTTATCCAAATTTACAAGGAGGTACCTTAAAGAACAGTACAAAGTTGCGCAATATTAAACACTTGAATCAAGGATCAAAGTTGTTAATTGCATATCAATTAAAACATTGTCCAATAATCCACTGAATTTGGCCTGCTAGAAATGAAATTGGAGAACCGAAGTGCATGCATGGACGAGTGTTAATGCAGGGTTCAATGATTCCTACTAAATTCAGATTTCTCAGATTAAGAATGTAGCTGTAACATTTGTCTGTAACTTTGCAGTTTTGAACCTGGATAAAACACTACTTTTGATTTTCACAAATAAAGCAAAATAAGGTATAGTATCATTTGCGTTCTGAAGGTCTCCAGAATATCGAAGAGTTCTAAGTCCTAACAAATTGCTGGATGAATGATAATCAAATCTAAACTAAAATCTGAAGAAAATTATACATTAGAATTAATGGTTAGCAAAAAGCAGCTGACTTGCTTTGTGATCTTACACTGAAACCCTGCTTTCTTTCCACAGTGAGATTTTGTGTAACTTCTGCTGGCAGTGCTGTCTGGTTATTGTTATCCGCAAGACCTGACAAATAGCGTGATTTAATAAGATCAGAAATGCTGGATAAGAAAAAGTAAAAAACCAATCTCAATCTTTGAAGAAAGAGGTATCTGAAGAACTGATCACAGAAGAAGTCTGAAGAGCTTCATACACAGGCAATAATAAAAGATGAAAGTTGCATAACCAGCCATGTGCACAAGCTACTGCAGTCTCAGAGATGGAGGGTGGCTTGATCTCAACATGTTCCTCTCCATGAAAACCCAAGAAGTACCCAGCCAGAAGTACATTTTCAATAAAGGGATGATGTCCACGGTGTTCTTAGAAGCACTGGGAAGCATACCACAGACTACTGAAAATGCACATTTCATTTTCAATTGCTGAAGCTGAAGACCTTGAAGTTTTACTCTGTGTTACTCCATCCATCCATGTACTACAGTTTCAAGTATCTTGAGATTTATATCAAAAACACTGACTAACAAGAAATTTTCCTATGGTGCATGCAGGCTATTTGTATCTCAAGACAGATATACAGTTAAATTTCTTTAATAATTCCTACAGTCTTAGTTTTGAATCTTTTATAACTGCTTCAGTAGAAAAGGTATGTTTAATAACTGGAGTTTGCAATTACCATTAGTATGTACACAATGCTGTTGTTGTCAAAAATGTGAGAATAATTATATGCATTGGGTTTAATATATTTTTCCCTATTTAAAAAAAAATATTATTGAAATTTAACAATTAATGAGAGGCAGTAAAAATTCGCTTCTGCGAGGGAAGAATGGGAAAGAGGTATTGGCAGCATGGCCTTGATATTCGTCAATTCAAATACTGCATTAAATCTTATATATATTTAAGCAGGGGAGGGGCAATGCACTATTGTTTGCACTACATCCTCCTCAAATAGCAAAGAAACCATTTTGTCCCAAAAGCACTGGAATCTTTGTGAAGCCAGGGATTTTGCTTTGATGCTTGTTGATTCAAGTAATTCTCTAATTAATGAGATATAGCTGGATTATAGTAAAAGATCCCGAATTAAATCAAGGTTTGAACAGCAAATGATACAGACAAAGACCTTAAGTCAGCTACTGTGACTTTCATGACATTGGAAAGCATCATGAAGCTGGATTCACTCTAAGCAAGAGTCAATTCAAACAGCGAAGCAGGAATAAGCCATTTTACTAAACAGAAAATCCTGGATAAGTAGCAATGTATTATTAATAAAGAACCACAAGATATTTTTCCCCCAAGGAAATGACTTACATTCTTGAAGCAAAATTCATTGAGCTGTCTTAAGTACACTAGACAAAGCAAAAAACTGATCTTGTGTGACTCATTATTACCATGTCACAATTAACAGCAAGCTATATACAGTAGAAAAGGTGGATTGCAACCAGGAAGTTTCTAACAGAGCTGAAAAGGAAAGCAACCCAGTAAAGGACTCGAATCAGAAGTGAGAAGATCTCTTCATACTTGCCAAAAATAAAAGCATGAGGTTCTTTAAACAAAGAAGACATCTCTCTTAAGAACAGCAGAAGTAGCCAACAGTGTGAAACCACTTTGGCAAATGATATGCTACCAGACACTGTGTATAGATTTCATCTGTCTTTTTGAACAGTCTGAAAGTGTGTCTTAGACACATCTTACTGTATTGACTCCTGAAACACTGCTAATTCAGGTGACACTTAAAACTATTTGCTCTGCAAGGATAGGAGATACTGGGATATCTCCCAATATAGCCATCAATTCAGGAGACCAAACCACTAAGTCAAAAACTAGGAGAGACACATCAGGATTTTACCATGTTGCTATGACTGTTATTGTGGATATATTTGTATCATGTCTGGGGTGGAAAAAAAGCTGTTAATGTGTTGCCTTGCAATTGCTGTGAGTCAACAGTAACATGGTTGTGATGGGTTTTGAGAAAGTGGCATGACCCGAGCACTATGAGTATGAGTAATAAAAGTCAGATAAAGTATTTGACGTGATACTGTTAATACATTCAGAGTAGGTCTGCAAACAAGTTTTGAAAATTGGGAAAGTACTTTGCTTTTAGTCATAAAGAGTATTTTTTCACATGGATTGTCCATCTAAAGTAAAGATTGCGTAATCAGGCTTCATGATGGATTACCAAACAGTAACTGAAGAGAGTTTCCTGTTTTTAAGATAACAGCTTTCCAGAGAATGCTGCAGCCCTCTGTACTCTTACTCACTTCTGTACCAGTAGAAGAATGTTTGCACAAGGGCTATTTTTCTTATGAATAATACTACTACTTATTTCTGCTCTAAGAAGAACTCTGTGACATTCTTACACCACGACAGTGAGCAAATGGATGCAGAGGTGTGAGGAACAGATAAAGTTGTTCAAAAGAAGATGTGGATATTTAAAAGATATACTTCAGTACCAGCGGGGTATACATAATTGCTGCACAGTGACACTCAAATTTCTACGGACTTGTTCTGGCCACATGCCCTTCTGACATGACGACCACGTGGCCCACCTTCAGTTCAGAGACAGTGGGTCTGTTCTTGGTTCCTCCTCTGACTTGCTGGGTCATTTTATGTCTCTCGGCACTCAGCTTTCCCAGAGTATCAACCCTTTATATGCAAATAACTGCCAAGATCTCAAGAAGATAGCTGACAGTTATCACTAGGAAGTATTGTTTCAAACAGGAGAGAAGCTTGACTAAACTTCACACATCGTTCTTCAGTTAATTATTAAACAAATTTTTAAGTTCTTGAACCTCAGAAGTTAAGTCTGGCGGTAGGACACAAGATTTATGTCAGCTATCGTTTGCCAAACAGTTTTAAACATCACTAATCATAAAAGAGTAAGTCATGAATAAGAACTTTTTCAGAAAACTGTACTTCGCATTTGCTGTCATCTAAGAGGAAACCAAGTCTTGTTGAACTGAAAATAGCTGCTTCCAGTCTTCAATTACTTTACTTCACAAGTAAACAGAATAAAATTGTCAGAATGACAAAAAAAAAAGTTTTATCTGATTTTTATAGCACAGCTACAGGAGAAATTAATTTGAACTGAACGCATATTATTTCACTTCCATGTTCTAAATGCTTCTCTATGATGAATTTATGCAAAAGCAATATATAGGAACAGAAAACAAAAACCTTCATTGATAAATACAAGGACTCGTTAGCAAAAGAGACTTTCTTTGTGCACTTACATGCCTGAGTGAATGATGGAAAAGGGAAAGGACATGTAAATTAATGGAAGACACCTAATCAAGCAGGAGGAAGAACAGGGAAGTGAGTGACCGCAAACCATTGAGTTCAGGCCTCACTGTCAGTGACTTTAATATTGATAAATTGTGTTTCTTTATAATCGGCAAATCCTACTTTTCCTTGAACCTGGCCAAGTTGACTATTCCATATTCCTTGTGCAGAAGCAAAGCTTCACACAGCATAGGGATGGAGCTGGGAAGACTTGGCTGGCCCTAGCAATGACATACTGTGATATCACTGTCTTATCCTCCTCATTCTGTGACAGGGATACTCCATTTTATGTAGAAGATGTGCTTGGGCTGATGGCAAAGCACAGGTAAACAGTTAATCATTACCATCACAATCACCCCCCCACAGAACCCTTGATCTATTGCATTTACACCCTGTAGAAAGAGCAGCTTTCAGCTTGCTTAGTCTTGCTCTCTGAAAATACTGCTCTGGCAAGCGTGACACCAACCCCTTGCTGATTAGCTTCACTGGGGGCAAGATATGTTCCCTCAGAGAGGCTGCCAGCTTAAGGCTGGCGCTTGACTTTCAGACCCTGATTTGGGTAGCAGCTTGCTTGCTCCCTGGACATACTACACACTCATCATCACAGGTCCTGGGTGGCCAGAGACCATAGGTTGCAAGAAACTCTTCATTACATCTACCCCCACATACCACGCCCTGTTTCTTTACAAACAACTACTCATTAACAAAAATAACAAGGAGAAAGCCCTCCAGGGAAACATACTTCTAAGAACCAGTTTTGCTGTGGGCCTTACTAACCTGCTGCCGCTGTCAGACATATATATATTAACAAAAGCTATGTCACAGAAGATGTTTTTGCTATTATGCATTCTGTCAAGGGCAACTTCTTATTTGCAAAAGCAGGTGTTTAGTAAAACAGACGTTAACTGTGAAGCTGATGATTGCTGATTTCTCCAGCTGTCAGCCTGTGCCCTGGCAACCCCTTTTATAGCCGTCTCACATGGCTTTTGGGGTAGTATCATTAGAAGAAACAGAGACAGAAGTTTACTACAGCTGCTGCATGTCTCATTTATTTTATTTTATTTTTTTTTTTTTTTGCAAAGACTCAACACAGTCTCTTAGAACTTCCAGCTACTGAGCTCAGTCATTAATAGAAGGGTGGAAAAAAAAGTGAAGCAATGTATTTTTCAAATTGCAAATGGAAGCAAAACTCCGGACGTCTCTGTGCTTTTTTACTTTGCGTTGGTGGGCTCAAGCTTCCATGTTAGTAATTACTGCAACAGCAGATTATTCTTCAAGTCCTTTCTGCCTTCTTTATTTTTTCTTTTTTTTCTGTTTCACAATGTGAGGGTTGAAGGTTATTGTACTGAAATACGATTGCTGCACTATAGAATGCTGCCAGTGTTGTCATGTGGAGGAACTGGAAAGTCCCAAAGCCAGAGCATACAAAAGAGTCCAATTATGTTCTTAACTGCGAGCACAGACTCCAAAAATTAGTGCAGGTTTTGTTAGGCAGGAAAACAGTCACAGAAGTTTGAACTTTAAATCACAATTAGCTGAACTTTTGATCTGCCTGAAAAGATTCTCCAAGGAAAACCCCTTTTTCTCTCCGTTGCCATTTCACATTACTGCCTGCAAACTCATTCATGTGATGAGAGCTCTGTCATCCCTCGGGTGGGGTCAGCTTTGGCAGCCACGGAAAGGGAAGAAAATCACAGCCAGCTGCTACAGATACTACTGCTGGTGCCACTGTATTGACGTGTTTTGCTGGGGACGAAACTGATAAACGTTCAGAACTGACAAATGATGATGAACTTCTGGTCTAGTCTGGAAAATGACTAGCAGCTACATCAAAACGGCTTCATGCCTACAACAATCAATAACCCATCGAGAATACTCCAGACCTCCAGATACACCACAAGGAAATTCTGACATGTAAAGCCAAAGAACAAAATAGACTGTGGATATGGGATCTACTCCGTAGCAACCATGATGTATGTTATCAAAGATATGTTCGTGACAAACTCAGCCTCTGGCTTGATCCCCTCGTTTTGCTGGCCTTAATTGGAAGTTTGAACTTAAGGGTGGGGGAGTTGAACTTTGAAGTTTGAACTTGTGGCTACACGGTGGGGCTTAAAACGCAGCAGAACTCCTCTAGTCTAAGAATTCAATTTAGTGTTGAAAAATGAAATTTGATAAAGCATGTTACCAGCACGCTACCAGCAGTTACCAGCTAATGCTAAAATGGCATGTGTTTTGAACACAATTGCTCCAGTACAATGTTAGATTGTTTTCAAAGTAGGCACAATTACCCTGGTGGGTCATGTTTGTTTCATGAGTGCTTTCTCGGTGAAGTTACAGCTCACAGGTAACTATGTACATTTAGCTTTGGTCCCAGAAAAAGCAGTTTTAGAGGAGAGACTGGCAGAGCACCTTCCCTCTCCCTTTCACATAGGCTCCTCTTTTAAAAAAATAAATCAACGTTTTGTAAATAACAGAATATGTGTCACATGAAATTCACAATTATCATCTTCTATCTTGACTGCATTTTCAAACACTTATCCATTAATGCAGGAACAGAAAAGTGAGGCTGGAAGACCAGAAAGCAAATGGAGAAGCCTCCTTAACAGTATCTCTGCAATTCCAAAAAACTATTAGGTTCTTGGGCTAATTTATCCCCTCCATATATAAGAAGCTCTACATCATTTTTTCTCTGCTTCTCTACAACGTATTTCACTATCAGTCAACTACATTCATAACTAAAATTATCCTTTTATCAAAGAAGAAGCAGAGTTACAAGAGGTCTTCTACTCCATCTTCTTACCCAGTAGCACAGTCAGGAATATCCAAATTGTCCTTTAAAGGTGTTTATCTAGTCTGTACTTAGTCTAATGTGTCCTTAAAAGCCATGTCTCTTAGCAACCTGTTTTCAAACCTAATTACTACTGCTGTCTAGTCACTCCCTCTGAATACCATCTCTTCTCTGGCAAGAACATTGCCATCTTACACTGTTTGCCCTTCGCTTTTTAATTAACCCATATCCCACAGAGACTCACCAGAGCTTTTTCCTCCACCATGTCAGCAATGCAGTCTTTAGTTTTTGTAATTTTTTGGCATTTCTATGGGCTCCACTCCTATTCCACATTAATTTGATTGCTGTTGCTTTTTTTTTTCTTCTTTTTTTTTTAAAAAAAAAATTTATTTTACCCTGTTCCTGACAATTGCAATCCAAATTAGTGGAAATGTCTGCAGCGGTTTACACTAAGTTCTTTTTGGATGCTGTGAGAATTTCAGATTATTTTCTAAATTGAAATCTTTAAGACTTCATGTAATTAGATTTTGTAACTATTTTTAGTTGCTTCTTGCAATCTACCATGCTCCTTGCCATACAACCAAACATCTCTGAGATCTACATTTTTCCTTACTGTATTTTTCTGCTCTCTTCCATAATTTCTTTCATTGGAAATGGCAGTTGACCTTCAATGAAAGCACTTTTTTTACACCTTCATGAAATTCTTGAGAATGCATTTTTTTCTAAAAGTATTTTAGCAGTAATGAGGTCATGATTCTTCCCGATGCTTATATTTATCTATCAGCATCTCAGGACGTCTCATCCTGCTGGCACATTCTTGCTACAGTAGAACCTCATGCATGTTTAGGTGCTGGATGAATAAATGCAACATTAATGGTGTCTTCAAGTCCTGGCCTAAAAAAAGTCATGGGAACCGTTCTGGAAAGAAAGTCACACCAGGTATGGAGGAACATTTCATTTAACCATTAGAGCTACCAATGTTTTTAAAAGTGTTTAGTTTAAAAAGTTCTTCCTCAATTGTATGATGCTATCTATCCTCATTAAGCCTTTCTCTGACTTCCTGTTTTCAAGGTAATGGTTCTGCATTGTGGTGAACACCAGGAACTGAAGAATAAACAAGTATTTCTCCAAGGACTGCAAGACAATCCTCTGCCATGGTTTGTTGGCTCTGTGCGTGACAGGTAAGGTATATAAACTTTCCATTAAATGATGACGGAAGTTCAAGTGAGCTTCAATAAAGTCGACTCACTTTGCAGCTTTGGGGGAGTAGCCAAGATACACGCTGTAGGATTAAGTGAAAATGAACTAGCACAAAGATCTTCTTCAAACTGCTTTATTTACAAATTTACATGCTGGATGTATAAGCCGAGGCAGGCAGGTACCTTCCTTTGTGAATGACTGATAGCTGTAATAGCCCTGTCTCAGAGCCTCACCTCCTAATGAGATTCTGGCAACCTCTCCAGGGCTAAGAGCTAAGCTCCTCCTCACTCCCACTGCTGGACTCACTCTCCCTCTCTTCATTTTCTCTTTACTACTTCTGTTCCAGCTTCTTCCAGTTTGAGGGTCAAAATTCTACGATTCACTTTGTATTAATCAGGGAAAACTTTGAGAGAAATTTTTTACATACACATCATGCTCACAGTGAAAAATCTCCCCCAGAATCATCATTAACTGAGATATCAGCATTTATATCCTCCTGGACCCAGACTCCTCAGACAACAAAAGCTGTACCAATACCACAGGTACATCTCACTTGTATGTCATTGACAGTACGATCACAACAGCACAGAACACAGGATGAATAAGTTTTTCAGCTGCTCTCTCTATCTCATCTTTCATTTCGTAAGCATGTTAAAGGTAACTCCAGGTCCTTTCCAATTTTGCCAAATTCTGTACTGGAAGAATAAAAATCCCAGTTCAGGAGCAGATCTGAATTTTGTCTTCAAGTTAAGATATTTCCCAACAATCATGGCCATTACTCTATGATACACAGTCAAGTCACTGGCTTAAAAAAGAAAATAAAACCACCACTAACTGCTTTTTCAAAGTCATTGCTGACTACAAAGTCATGCTGGAATGTACCACATACCAACTAAAATGTATTGTAGCTATAGTCTAATACCTTGCTAAGCCATTCAAAAAACTTCCCTGTGGGGCATATGGGAAGTTTGGCATACTTTTTGTAACTATGCTGAAGACTAGATGGTGGGGTTTTCTGCTATGTCTCTCTGTAAAAATACGTTACTCCTAGAGCCATTGCAGGTCTGGCTTTCTTAGGATGCTCCTGGAAGCTCATAAAAGGAAAAATCAGTTGAGTGGGTGGCAACCAAATAATTGTAATACTTATACAGCATACAGACTTGACCAAGCCAAGGCTTTAAACACATCTCTG
>VXBW01004133.1:17200-58746 GCA_013400375.1 Thinocorus orbignyianus | reverse complement strand
TTGTAATACTTATACAGCATACAGACTTGACCAAGCCAAGGCTTTAAACACATCTCTGGCATACTTTATTTGCCAACAGTACCCTTGGCCTTTCTCTAAAGGCTTTATCCATACACCTGACTTTAGCAAGAGTGTTTTGGTACAACAGATAGAGAATTCTAGGACAAAAAGCAATGAGGGTGCTTCAGCTAGCACATGTACACTGGGAACTGGCTGCTTTGACACACCCATTCAGAGCTCGACAGTGCCACAACCATTGCAGAAGTATCCACTGCTGCTNTTCTCTGTAGTAACAGTTCTTTTAAAAGTACAGCTATTTGAAGCAAATAACCAAGCCACAGAAAGTTAATCAATAAATGACTTCGTGGTCGCTTCCAGCCCGCTTTGTTCCAAAATTGCATCCATCAACCCCAAAGAAACTTTAGGAAGTCAGAAACAAGCGTGCTTGGCATAAAAGCTCTCCAAATTTTAGTCACAAACCACTGCAGTTTTGCTTTTGTTCACCAAGGCTGTGCTCAGAGGCAGTGTCTGTTAGCTGTTAGTTCAGCCCATGTGAACTCAAACTGCAGTTGTGTGGGTGGATGGGGTGGGGTGGGGTGTGTGTGTCGTCCCCCCCCCCAACATCCCTCTTCTCTCTAACGTCTGCAATGGAGCTGGGAGAGAAAGCCAAGTATGTAACAGCAGTCACATTGTCAAACCCAGCTTTACCAGAGCTCCTCTAAATTCCCTCATGTACTCCTGTTCTTAGTTTAAACTTAACTTTTACAATGTGCAATTCACTTTTAGTAGGTCTGGAATTGCCCTTTACAAGCAATAACACAGCTTTCTGCAACTGTACAAACCAGTGCAGCAGAAGTTACAGTTCTAAAGCATCTTTGATAACTCTCACAAATAATAAAACAATAAAGCTGTTAGCTATCTAGCAGAAGCACATTCTCTGTCTGAAGCATAAGCTTATCACCGACCATAAGTGTTTTCATTCATAAAAAAACTTACGTGTTTCTGCCAGGCAAAGCTTCAGCAAACATAATCCAATAGTTGCCCACAAGGACAAGTTGGTCATTGTTTCCCCAAGAACCGTTTTGCAAAAAAAACCAGAGATCCTTTCAAGCTGCAGAAAGAAGAAAAGCCCCGACGCCTGTTAAGCCCGTAGCCAGTGAGTCTGAAGTTTGCTGCACTTTTTATTCTGATTCAAAGGAACCGAAGTAATGACATAACTGGGAGGGGGAGCTCCATCAGAAGTCACACCCATCTCGCAACGAAGTTACCCGGCAGTGGAAGAAGAGGGGGTGGGAGGAGAGTGGGTACTGACTAAGCAGCTACACTCGTGTTTTAAAGAAAGAGGCAAGAAACCTCCTCCTGTTACACAAGTACGGCTGAAAGTTATTCTGACTGTGCCTACAGGAAAGTGTGTGTAACCTCTCATGAGTTAGCTCAGAAGGGCACTGTTTGTTATGAGCTCCTCGCCCTGAATTTAAAATCTCGTTATTGCAAACCAGGTGAACATCAAGCACGAGAGGTTCTGAACCCCGGCAAAGCATCCACAACTGCCAGGATTTTCCCCCAAAATATTTTGCTTACTTTATCTGTTCTCACTGTTTTCATAGAATCACAGAATGGTCAGAGTTGGAAGGGACCTTAAAGATCACCCAGTTCCAACCCCCCTGCCATGGGCAGGGACACCTCTCCCTAGAGCAGGTTGCTCCAAGCCCCATCCAGCCTGGCCTTGAACCCCTCCAGGGATGGGGCAGCCACAGCTTCTCGGGGCAACCTGTTCCAGTGCCTCACCACCCTCACAGCAAAGAACTTCTTCCTAAGATCTCATCTAAATCTCCCCTCTTCCAATTTAAAACCATTAGCCCTTGTCCTATCACTACACTTCCTGACCAGGAGTCCCTCTCCAGCTCTCCTGTAGGCTCCCTGAGGTACAGCAGGAGTTATTCCTAGATGCGCGTGAAACTTCTGGTGGAAACATCCAAGCCTCTGTAGATAAGTCTGTTGTGTGCCTTAGCAATTTCCCTTGGTGTCTCCATACGCTGGCCTCCCTTCAGAGCTGCAGAATCGCCACAGGGGTTTGTGTGCAGTGATACGAGGGCTTGGCTGGCAATCACCAAAACCAGTACATCCCACCTTTCAAAACCATCGTGTGGAAATGACTGACGCCCACTAACGCTCTGATTTCAGTTTCACTTGGCAAATTTGGAATGAATAGTTCTATATCAGGTTACCATTTTGTCAATCCTCGCACTTGAAAGAATTTTCTTTTTCAATTTTTAATCTCTGTTAACACAAACAATGGAAAAATACAAACAGGTCTTTCCAGCCACAGGTACCAGAACATTACACAAAAGACATTTTCAGGACTTTACCTTTTCTTTGCCTTTTGACTTGGAGACGGCTGGCTACCCTTTCCTCAATCAGCCAAATTTTTAGCAACAGGTTCCAACAGGCTTGTCCAACAGGTCTAGAATATCTGACGGGACAAGGTGAAAAATCTTTCTTAAACCAGAGGAGATCTTATTAAGAAGCTGGCAACTTGGAAGTTACAGATAAAATGTTTTATCTAGTGAATACACTGCTTTTTCTTTTGAAACAAATGGATTTAAAAGCAAGGGAAAAACAATCTCCTGAACACCTTACTGTTTATAGTGGTGGAAAAGGAATAGTTCTTTAAATTCCTGTCCATTTATAGCTATAGATCCTTTGTCATTGAAATGCAGTGGGATTTTAAATGCTGTTGCACAGTTAATGCATATTGAAAGTTTACTAAGCATATCTTCAATCACTAAGTGACTTTTAAAATTCATCCCTATGGATGAAACCAAAGAATAACTGATTTAAAGTTAGGTATTTTCAAGTCTTATCTTTTTGATGAACATAAAATACCTCTCCGTTACCATCCTGTTTGGCACAGGAATGTAGAGAATCATGTCCATTCCAGGGATATGGGCAAGTGTTGTGGGGGCAGAAGTTTCCACCAGAAGTGGAAATTCCTAGCCACTTCATGGTCTGAAGTTTCTAATTCTAGCCCTTCTGACATCAGATTAGGAACAGGTTGTTTTCTCAATACTGCATACTATCTGATATGCACTTAAGACTACTCAGTACTTCTCTGTGTGTTTGGCTGGGGTGGATGGCATGACGCTTTGGAAAGTCTCTTTCTTCCCCTATAAAATTGGACTAAGATTAGAACATGTTTAGACCAGGTGTACAGATGTGCAAAAGGAAAAGCCAGATGCATACAAGTGAAATAATTTGTCAGAGTGAGCCATTTCACCTGATAAACCACAGAATAATTCCTAACTATGTACGTAACAGGTAAGTTTGTCTGCCTCGTGTCCCATCTGCTTGCTGACATGTCAGCCTAGGACACACACTTGCATTTCAACACACTGAGCACTTCAAAGAGCTGATGTTAACAAACAAACAGATAAATAAATAAAAGACACAAAAATCTTTTCTTCTTTCCCACCCAAAAAAAAGGAACTTCTCCCCTAAAATATGTTGGCCTGAGGTAGACAGCAGTCCAAATTTAGCCTAAGTGCAGGGCGTGATGCTGCCCAGAAAATTTAGACATAGGAGACATACAGCTCTGGGAAAAGCTTTTTTGGTTTGGGGCTGGGGGGAGGAGGGGAAGGAATGTGTGTTTCTAAAGGAACTTTTCCTTTAGCTTGGAATAACCTTAATACATAGGAACAGAAAAATCCTAAAGCAAATCTTTAGCTGAGGAAATGTGGCAGAGCATTTCTTTAAATTGAGGCTACCTGTTTATTTCTATTGTAGATTTGTTCCCCTCACATTATTGTTAAAAATAACAAATCACATAGTTAAATGTCTGAGTTTTTGGAATTGTTTTACTCCCTTGGACACAAACAGTTAAATTACTGGCACTAAAACTCTGTAAAATAATAAACGATACCAAATAAATTAAGTATTCAAAAGAGAGTGAAGCAAAACAACTAAAAAGGATAAAACCCCAGCATTTTAAAATGTGAAGCCTTTGACACAGAGGATATTGAGTCTATAATGGTGTAATATAGTACAGGAACACCAAAATAACTCGTGTGATTTTATCTGTAGCCAGCACCAATTAATTTTGATAAAAACCCTATTATGAAGTATATGTGTTGGAACCCTAGAAAAAGAACATGCTTACAGTGGTATGAAGAGATGGTTTTTGTAGGATTCCCCACAGAGGTTGAAATTCTGACCTAACTGAAGTCAAAGGCCAAAATTCCATTGAATTCAGTGGGGCAGCCTCTCCCTATAATGTATATTTATTTGGACCAAAACGTGAATGTGCCTGAACCTATGACGAGAAAAATTACACCAATGATGATTGGTTTCACTGTCACATGGGAACAGTTGGAAAGGGGGAAGAATGGAATTCTGTTTCCATCAAAGTGGCTGGCATTTCTGTTGTAAAAATCATAAACTTCTAAAAAGGAAGCTCTCTAATTTACTAATTTGAAAAGCTTCTTTTCTTTCTATTTTCAGCAGAAAGACTTTTTTTCTTTTTTTTTTTTTTTTTTCAATTAAAAATACTTTTCTGAGCATATTTTGGTGTAATTTTGAAGATTGTTATGGGGAGTTGAAGAACATAGTCCTGGTGAATATAAAAAGCACAAAACTCATTAGGTAATTCTGGTCATGGCAGGACACATTTTGCATAGACTACAGCTGGTCCGTGAGATTAGCTGTCAGTCAGTTTCGGGGAAGGTGGGAGGATTTTATACCCATTTAACTGTAATCTCAATGAAATATGGCATTTTTAATAAGATTTCCTCCTGTGTCCCTAGACTGCAATCTTGTTTCCTGCATTTCAGACCAAATTCAATTTCTGTGATCAACCCTGGAACCAGGTTTTGTAATGGAAAGGGTTTTAAGTGCCTCAGCATAGAAGATCCTGCCCTGCACACTTTCCTTGGCCTCTGAGAGCTGATGGGAAGGCATCAGAAGAGCCTGTGCTGGTTTAAGCCAGAAAAGCTACTCTTTTGTCTGGAGGGCAAAGCACTCCCTTGGGAAGTTGGGCACCCGGTTCTACTTCCATCAACCTTTTGTTCCTCAATGTAATTTACAGTCTGTGTCCTGCAGAGAGCTAGGAAGATGAACAACAGCCCTTAGTTGTTTACTTCTGGAAAAGGCAGCAACCCAGATTGGCACCTACAACATGGATTCAGCAGCCTGTTTTACTGGTTTGCCCCAGATCCCTAAATAGCTCGCTGTTCCAACACAGGCAAAAATCTTAGCAGCCAGAATTGCTCTAGCAGGCCATAATAAATTCTTTGCACCTAGGTTTCTTCCCTGGCACACCACCTGGCTCTATCAGCTTGCTTGTTTCTAGCATCATCCCAAAGCACTCTGTCCCTGCCTGACTCTGATCGCTCTGAGGAGAGCCCAAATTGGAAATCCCAGTACCAATCCCCGTTCTCAGCTTTCCCATCACTAACATACATTTGTATCCTGGGTTGCATCAAAAGAAACGTGAGCAGCAGGTCACGGGAGGTGATTCTCCCCCTTTACTCTGCGCTTGTGAGACCCCACCTGGAGTTCTGTGTCCAGTTCTGGAGTCCTCAACACAGAAAGGACATGGACCTGGTGGAACAGGTCCAGCGCAGGGCCACCAAGATGATTACAGGGATGNGATTCTATGATTCTAACCCAGTGAGTTACCATCTTACCGTGGAGATGGGGGCAAGAAACCTGCACACAGCAGCTGCCACCAGATGTCCAAGCACTGCAGCACAGACATGCGGAAGCATCAGTGACTAACTGAGCCACCAGCAGCTGCCTGGAGGCCTGATTTTTGGGGGAAGTACAGGGGAACTGAGGGGAGAAAAGGGAGACACATTTTCTCTGTAGGTGGTTTCAGACTGTCGGGGACTCTCCCTCCCCCTGGTCGTTCCTCCCAGCACACAGCATGCAACAGGAACCTGGAAACTAATATATCAGAGCACGAGCTGCCGTCTTTGCTCTAAGCAGCCTATATTTCCACTTTTGTTTCTTTCATTTGCAAGTTAACAATAGGTAAATCAAGCTTATGTTGGGCTGTGCTCTTTGTCATCTCCCTCACTCTTCTCCCACTGGCTTTTGATTCTCTTCCTTTTGATTTTGCTTCTTGACTTCTCTATCTCATGTCCACTAATTTCTTTTTTTTTACTTAGCCCCCATCCTTTCTCATCCACTCTCCCTTCTATGCAGCAAGTTGGAATAATTAAATCAAACATTTAAATCTCCAGAAGAGTAAGTGAGGTTTAAAATGCAAACGTTCACACGGCTCAGGAAACATTTGTTTTTTCGCATAAGCAAACACTTAACAGATAAATCCTTAGGTGCTCTTATGTTTTATATGGACCTGAACAGAGTCCTACAAAGTCAAGGGAAATTTTCTACTGATTTTGAGGAATTTTCAGTCAAGCCAACTGTAACCCGGGCTTGGTGTAGTCCCAGTATGTATATTACAATAGTATGTGACACTTTTCCCCTGTATATATATGTAATCTGAGAGGATAGAGGCATTACATCAGATTTATGGACACTGATAAAATATTTTCCTATCTAAAGAAAGTAATAACCAAATTTTAGTTGGATTTATTCATGGAAAAATTTCTGTTCACACCAGGTCTGTTTGTGGCAAACTAGCCACGTATAACACAGCCACATTTAGGCTCTGCCCTAAACATAGCAGTGTGGGAATGAAGAGTTGAGCCCACCTTTTCCAGTCATGAAGAACACTAAAACCAGACCCGGCCTGTATATAAACAGAAACTTACTGAGTTGCTGCAGTCTCCCTGTTATGATCCTTGTGAAAGGTGGAAAGAAAGGAAAAGTATCCTAATTTTAGACCATAATAGGCATGTTTGTTTTCAGAGACAAAGACTTGGTTCCAACCTGGCTCTAGGAGGGAAGATGCAGGTGTGTACACATTATACAATGAGCAGGGTGAGAAGTCTGATGGGCATAGCAGTGCTAGGTTTTGGACTGCTAAATTTGCTGGGTAAAATACACACCGAGTAGTTTATCCCTCTTATGTGGCTTTAGGTCATGCATTGCTACAGCAGTGGCATTTTCTTCCTCAAGCAGGCAGTCCTGCTTTATTGGATGTGCAGACAGCAGCAGCAACTGTCTTTTCCCCCTTCTCCCACTCACCAAAAAATATAATTTTGAACCTTGTTAGTTCTGCAGGTTACGTGTTAAACATGGTCAGGATCAATAAACTTGGCTCCAACTGGTCCGACGTCAGCAGCTTGTTTACTGAGGTTTAATCCTGGGCATATCCGGACAAACTGGAAAGAAGTGCCCAAGGTCCAAACTGCATGAGGTGCCCCTCCATGGATGGAGAAGGAAAGAAACCTCAAGTTTCCTCAAGGCAAGAAACCTGCCCAGTGTGCCCTTTGGAGCTCACTCATAGTGTGTCTAACTGGCAGCGAGGAAAACATATTTCATTCCTGAGCTCTACGCTATTTTTGTTGAAATTGTCAGGGAAAGTAATCTATGACTTCTGAGGGAAATTGCTTTCTCTATATAAATGTCGTGGTTTGGGCCAGACTGGCCACTGAAAGCAAAAGCAGGTAATTCCGGGAGACTCTGCAGGGAGGAGCTTTGTCTGATTTCATAAAAGTAGTGAGACAGAAAAGCTGTGGTTTTGTATGTTTCCATGTCCCTGAATTTCTGGTGGATAAATAGATACGGGAGGAGCTGTTACAACACAGTGAGTTTATCTTAGAATTGTCCCTCTAGATCACACATCCACTGCCTGCTTAACAACTTGGCTTGGATATCAATGAAAGCCAATATTTTAGAAGTGAAAAAATAAGCACTCATTAGGGATATTATTACATAGTTAGTAAAAGTTCAATTATGTATATTCAGGAAAAAAATATTACCTTGAATATGATTTTGAAAATTTACTTGTATTCAGTTGCAATCTTTTTGTGTTGCCTTTTGAGGGATGTTAGAGGTAACAGGATCAGCCAGCAAGAGATATTAGTCAGGCAGAAATTCTATACAGAAAAAAAAGAAATTCAATGATTTATGCAACTGTAAATTACAAAATTGGCACTATGCTGCTGATTTTTATAAATACCCTAAGCATGAAATGACACAGTATCACATGATCATCATTGCTAACCAACCTCAGATAATTTTTTGGTTCCTGCATACTACTTCTTCAATCATCTGTGATTCGTTGGTGAAAAAAATATTTATTCAGGAATTTACCAGATTCTTCTGAATATGCATATCTGAAATACACGCAATGTGTTTACAAACTTTTAATTTGCAGAAATGTACATCTGACAACAAATACTGTACCATGAGTTATTTGTTCACTTCTAAAACATTACTTACATATGCTAAACATTTTATTGAAGTGTTGGAAGGATTAAGCAGGTCATGTCTGAACAGCACTTTGAACAAGTCAGATCTGGAAAGCTATTAAGACTCCTTGAGATGTTGAAGTTTCAGCCAACTTGCACTGAACTTACAAGAAATGATGTGGGTCTGAGTCATCTGAGATTTCAAAGATTTGATATGAGACCAAATTCAGTGATACAGAAATGGATAGAAGAAATAGCAAGAATCTGCACTTTATTTGCTGTTCATTGTACCTGGGAGTCCCATCAGTAAAAAAAAACCCCTTTTCTATCTTTTGCAACATACATTAAGATAAGGAATCTTCTGCACATAAAGATGTAGCTGAGATTCAAACTCCACTCAGTTCATTCTCTATAACTGACCTTTCTTTAGTTGTCACAAGACTTTAATGAAAAGTTTCCCCAGGGGAATGGGTAGGAGAGGCAGAGATAATGGCAGAAAAAACTGTCCTGTTATTCTCATAGGTGTTGTACTATAATAAAGTCACACACCACTGTCTAGCAAGCAGGAACTGCTAGCCAATGCCACAAAAAGAATATCATACTAAACAGGCTTTTGAGAGACTTGGGACAAAATGGAATGTGGTAAGTGTTGTCCTGCAAAGCTTCTTTCCCTTTTACAGGAAGAAAATTCAGTGATATTAGCTCACGAGAGACAGACCTACATTAACATCAGCTCTTACAAATGTATTACTCCTTAAGTGGTGAATTATATGAAGCATATCTCAAGGGGCATGCGTGTGAGATAGACAGGCTATGGATGTTCAACAGCCTACTTCAAATAAAGATATAAGGATCCTAAAGCTTATCTCAACTATTTAAGGATTCTTTTTTACCTTCTCCCTCCCATATTCAAATCCAGATTTTCAATCCCAGCCTGGCTAGTTTTTCCTTTCTTCTTAATCACACATTTCTCTACAGACAGATATCTGAAATCCAGAGTTCACATGGCCCGGTCTTTTCTGAATTTAGCTGTTCCAGAGAACTTTGCATTTTTTCTAACACAGCCCATCAGAAAACTAACTGAAGCACACACAGAAACTGAGAAATAAAAAGGTAAAAATACACCATAAACTACTAGTCACATGCAGCCAGAAACTCTTACTGAATGTCTGAGGAAGTTCAGATTGCATCTCTGAAGAGATTACTCATTTCCTTCCAAAATACGTGTGCATCATGTAGAGGGCACAGCAGATCCTTTGCACAATATTTTTAAGTATGAGAATTTCAGAGAGTAGAAATATCATGTTTCACTAACTGCAAATACAGGTTACAGTCTGCATGGTACAGCTGGTGATTACCTGAACTAGAATGCACTAAACACACACCTAATGAGTGAGGAAGATCAGAGTGTTTGATTGTACTGATGTTTTTGTCTGAGGTGTGGGAGACACAGGTTTAAGTCCTTTATTAGCTGTGACCATTCCAACCACAGGTGCCCTCCCAGGAGCGTGCCACTAGCTTCTAGACAGTAGAATCCCATCAAGCTGTGTGCCTCTCAAGCATTTGTGTTGAAGTAGCTCCATTCTCTCGGACAGTTAGGAAGGCCAGAGAGGGAAACTGAACCTATGGTTGGATGGCTTTTGTATGAGACTCGTGGGAGAATCGAGGTCCTCTTTCTTCCCAGGGAGTAGGCAGCTTAGCATGTATTTGTGCATCTGCATTGCAAAGAAACCTCCAGCACACTGTCAGCTGAGCTTGCTTCAGAGCTGAAAACATCGTAGCCACAGTTGTATGGTATTGCAGATGAGGTTAATTAGCCTTGCAGATAAACCTAACTAGCTAGGACCAGCTGCGTTCTGGTAGTGATCCATGGTTTCCAGGAACTCATGCTTCTACACAGCTTGGCATTGCATCTCTCTTCCCTCTTATCCTGTACACTGGTCATGTCTCTAGTCCCTTGAGGGGAATTTACCCAAAGAATTATAGAATTATAGAATTATAGAATGGTCAGAGTTGGAAGGGACCTTAAAGATCATCAAGTCCCAACCCCCCTGCCATGGGCAGGGACACCTCTCCCTAGAGCAGGTTGCTCCAAGCCCCATCCAGCCTGGCCTTAAACACTTCCAGGGATGGGGCAGCCACAACTTCCCTGGGCAACTTGTTCCAGTGCCTCACCACCCTCACAGCAAAGAATTTCTTCCTAATATCTAATCTAAATCTCCCCTCTTCCAATTTAAAACCATTACCCCTCGTCCTGTCACTAGACTTCCTGACCAAGAGTCCCTCCCCAGCTCTCCTGGAGCTCCCTTCAGATCCTGGAAGGCTGCTCTAAGGTCTCCCCAGAGCCTTCTCTTCTCCAGGCTGAACAGACCCCATTGCAGGAATGAGCCATATGTCACCAGTAGTACTGCTTGTGGCCTTTCAGATAAGGAAGAGGATTTCAGTCGCCAAAGTCTGGGGCAGTTTTTCCTTTCCCCACCTCCTTTTTTTTTTCTTTTTTTTCTTTTTGCAAGGCTCTGCAGGATTTCAGGTTTTGCTGGTATGGATTTGGGCCGAAGCAATAGCCTATTCAGTACCAGATGTAGGCCTTGCCAAGTAAGAAGTTCTTTGCTAAGCAGGAAGTCTGGCCAAGCCAAACTAGGCTGGAGGCTTACTCAACTGGAGTAAGCAATGAAATTCAGACAGGCAAAAAATTAAGCAGAACGTTAGAAAGGTCCTGCTCTGATACCAGCTACATAGTGGAATACCTTCTGAGGACAAACTCATCCTGCTGAATGATGGATGGGATGAACAGACCTTTTTAACTCTGAGTTTGTGATTCACTGAAGAGGGGCCCACATTTCAAGTGCTATACGTGCAACATCCGAACAGTCACTGAAACCAGCAATAGGTGGGATGTGCCACTCCTCAGAGACTTTCTGCAGACAAAGGGTGCTTTCAGTCACATAGCTTCCAGGCTGAAAGTCAACTAGTAGCTTCCTCTGTTTCTTGGAATATAGGTTAATTACTTTATGGGAAAGAACTTTTGTATTTTAGCCCGTCTCATCTCTATCCATATTACTGACCTTCTCACAGACATCCTGGATTTTACATTCGTCAAGAATCCACTTTATCATCCCCGATGGATGAGATATTATCAGGAGATAGCCAGTTACTGGGTGAAAAATAAGGAATAGTTTCAGTGTGAGTTTATGAGATTCGTTCTTAATGGTCTTTTACTTTGTGTTCCAAAAGAAACCCAGCTTATCTAAACTTTTTTCTGCTCAGTGTGTTTGTCATGGAAGGACAGCACCATGTTCTGGGCTGTGCAATGCAATTACAGCCTCACAGGATCAAGATCTTAAAACAATTTCTGCTGCCTCCATAGATTCAGTAATTGCTTTTCACAGAAATTAGAGAAAAAATAGAGTTTGAGTCTGGGCTGAATGGAGAACTGAAGTCACAGGCATTGTAAAGAAGCAAATATATACAAAAAACAGTTTTCCCAAAGAGACTTGTAGTGATTTTCTAGGCCAAGTACACTCTCATTCTGATGCTATTACACATTCCTCAGTGCTTTTCACACTGAGATATTACTTTGCAAATAATGGTCGCTTTTTAGAGTGCTAGGCCGTGGAAATAATAACTTTGCAGATTTGATTTATTTCATACATTCTTGTGAGCAGAGTGGTACAGAGGGAAAGAAATCATAGGCAGCAGTGACATGGGATTTGAAACATGGGTACCAAGACTGGGCTGAATACTTTCTTTGCTGGGTGCCATTGTTTTAATGTGATCAATGAATAATTGCTGAGCTGCAGCTCAGAAACATGGAATATGTAATGCCTTCTTCCTATAACTATGGTAGTATAAGGTCTGACAGAAGATATGTTCTTTATCATCAGCTCTAGAGACAGAGATCTCAGGCAAAATGTTCTTAGATACTGTCCTTCAGGTGATTCTTTGCAATGCTTATTCATGTGCGTGATATTAGCAATGCAACACTGATGATACAAGCACCACTGAATCTGAGAGCCATGAGACAAGTTAAAGAAAGCTGGGGGGAAAGAGGGGAGTTCCAGGAGAGGCTCACATGCTGATGGCTCCTTCTCCTTTCTGGGGCAGAGTTGAGTTGAGATGGACACACAGTGTGACACAGCAACAGCCATTCTTTCCTGCAGGCAGAAACTCAAATTCATCAGAAGCTTCGGTCCTAGCTGAGCTTCCCCTGTTGCTAAGTCATCCCAGAACGAAGCTATGCAAGGATCATAAGCCATAGTTTGATCCTGTGTATATTTAGATTTTGGCCTCTTGTTCTGCATGTAAATATTCTAAGATGGAGTTGTCCTTTCGGAATCAGAAAAGTGATTTCTTCATCTGAGTGGAGATTCCTCTTCTCTATCATTGCAAAAATACTTTTTTCCCAATAGAAACACAGGTTTTGGTAGTATGAACCCTCCCAGCATTTTGAGATCTGAATATGAGCAACCAGCTAGTCTGCAGGGTCTGTGGAAAGCAGTCTGAATTCAGATGTTCAGTCTGTATTCAGAAGAATTATGCTCAACATACAACTCAAACAGCACTCAATGACCTCAAACTTAACAGTACAATAAAAAGGCAATAAGATACCAAATAAAGTCTTAGAAATGTGGTCTGTTCCATGCTTGAAGTATTAAAATCAAGGAGGTTGATTTCCCATTTCAGTTGTAAGGTTTAGCATTGCTTAGGAATCAAAACCTATCCCTAAGACTGAACACTTACAAATGTAGGATTATTTCCAGGAAATCAAGATGTCTCACTTGGCCAAATACTATATTGACTTTTCTTTCTATGTATATCCTAAACCCCAACAGATTTTAGAGGGGAAACTCCAAGGTCTCAAGGGTTTCTATAAATCTCAGCTGCCTTCTCTGTTAAATCAAAGACACACCAGAATTTGCCTCTCTGAGTTACAAACACCAGAGAAAAGGTGAGTGTGGAGAGAAGTCACAAACCTGCTTTAAGCCATAATCTCAAATCAGGTATCAAATCTCAAGCTTGAGAAGAGACACATGAGCCACCACATGGACAGAGAGCTCATTTCCACCCAGCAATTAAGACTGTTGTCTCAGTCAGTAATCATTTGCACATAATCACCATCTATTCACACTCATTCTGGATAAACAGAAATTTACTTCATCAGACACATTTGTTTAAGGATTTTAAAAATATTTTGAAGTGGAATCAGAAGACGTTTGTGGGGTTTGTAAATAAACATCTTTTTCTCAACATCCACCTTAGTCCAATAGTTTCTTTCCTCTGCATGTGGCTTCACAGCCAGTTACACAGTTTGTTACACTGGTTTTTTGGGGTGTTATGTGTGGGTTTTTGGTTTGTTTGTTTATTTTCAGGGTGTATGTGCGTGTCTGTGTTTTGTTTTGGGCTTTTCTTTTATTTTAAAATAATTTATTTTCAACTTACAGAAATCCTTAACATTCTCTTAAGAGAAATAAAGCCTCAGCTATGCAAGGTATAGAAAGTAACAAACTGGCATTCAAGGATTGCTTGGCTTAAATATTCCCCTGTAATTCTGCAGAGTTGTTCTGCTATTTGGATTCCCGTGTAGATATTAATGGTGTTAGCTTTTGTGAAGACGTTTTTTTTAAAGGAGAGCAACTGCAGCAGAAATACAATTTTTAAATTGGTTGCAAAAAGAATGAAAAAAAATACAGTTGTGGTATCAGGCCTCTTTGTATCCATGTTCATTTTGACATGCAAGCAAAGGCTGGAACCTCCAGAGCAGCATGCAGTCGCCCAAAACCACTTATTTATGGTCTTATGTATGTGTGTGTGTGCGAAACAAGAAATTTTATGACTCACCCATCACACAATTAATGAACAAAACTACAAGAGTACATGAAAAGGCTGTTCCTGAAGTACTTAACTAGAATTCAGCTACGGTATTTACTGAAATCCCTTCTCACTTTTGTGATTTCCTTGAGATTCTTATTCCTGACAGGTTTAAATAAGACAGGTACTAAAACAGACAACCATTTAAAGGCAAGGGGAATTCCAGTGCAAAGTCACTACTGCTTCTACTTACCATACTTTAAAAGAGAACAATCCAGTTTACTCTCTTTTTGGTGTGTGAGAGTAGTAATTTATTCTCTCAGCTACTGCTTTACATAGGTAGCTTCCTACATACTTTTGATGTTAGATACCTACATTAAAACAGATGTTCAGAGGTGTGACACTGGGTGAAGGAAAGTATTTCCTTAGAAAACTGAGAAATCTACTTAAACCTCAGAGGAATGGAAGAGGAGATTGTAGAAATAGCCCCATTCCTCTCAACATGTGCTACCACAGGAGATGTCCTTTTCAGATTCCATTTAGAGATACTTCACTTGGCTTGCCCACTCTATAGGGAACTCTAGATGAGGTAAAGGCTTCTATTTGGGGAGTCATAGGGCCACCACACCTAATTATTAGGTATTCAAGTGCTTTATTGGATCTAATCTAAAAAAGTACATTCCTTGGAAGTTACATCAGACTGCTTTCAACGGGACTATTCCTGGGCTGAAATTTGTGTGTTTAGCCATTCTGCTGAATGAGAGAGCTTGTGTTGCTAACCCATCGCTGCTTATTAGACTCCAACTTGTTTCTGTTTCTGTCACTTATAACCAGAAAAAGTTAATTTGAACTGCTGCAGTTGTATTTGCTTATCACTATACACTGCTTTAAATGCCCCAAACTGGTTACTTAGAAGGCGAGGCAATGGCAAAACAAGTTTGGGTTTTTTTAAAGTCCTCAAGACAAAAGGAAATTCCCAAAGATAAAGAAAATTGTCTACCTGAAGAATCTCAGAAACACAAGTCGTCACTAGATTTCCCAATATCACCTCGTACAGGAAGTGTTTGCCTGTACTTTCACTCATTTGACAAATAAACTATCTACTTCCCTCGGCACTTTAAGCAAAGTGGGTACCATCCCTCCCAGGTCTCAGGTTAGAGCCCTGTATTTTAAAGAACTTTGCAATTCTGACTTAGACATTAATTGATTGTATGCTTATGAGAATATGTGTTTAAATTTATGTTCTCATCTATGAGATCAGATCTTAGTGGAAGAAGTTTTTAGGTTAAGCAAGAAAGTGAAGCATTGCTAATCAGTGGAGAAATGTTTGTGTTGAGCCTAATAGCTTCTCCTTCAAAGGATCAAACTGTGCAATTAGAACAAAATAATTCCTCCAGAGCAGACTTTTGCATTTGAGGAGATGAAATTAAAATGTTTAATCATCGGTTCTCTTTTACTATGTTGTTATCTGTTTCTGCTATTGTCAAAACTCATTACCAGCTGCTAATATAGAGCTAGACAGACCCAGCTCTCTCCCAGAAAACTCAGCGTATATCCATGGATAGCACAGCTGATTCTTTCACTCTAAAAATCAATGGAAGGTTAGCAAACACTATTTATTTTTTTTCCAAAGGAAAAGGCTAACAGGCCTTCAGCAAGTTCTCAATTAAATTGTCCTTAAATACTGTTTATTGGAAAGTAATACAGATAACTTTGCTGTCAGCTCTTAAAGAAAGCCACTTCATTCATGTAATTCATCAATTCAGCTGCAGCAGAGATTATTTAAGTAATGCTTTTCCTCTCTGACTGATTTTTGTGTTTCAGTTCCCCTCCCTTTCCTTCCCCTTTTCTTATTTGTTCTCTTCAGTTGTTCAATCCGCTAAAAATTTGTTGCAAGAAGTGTCAAACTTACTGTGTTATGCATTTAAGGAGATAATTCGGATGCTTTATTTACACTATGCATCTATATTTAATACGAGCTCACAAAGAGCACCCTCATCTTGAACAAAGAGCTCTCAGATTTTGGACTTCCCATTTGTTCAGCTGAAGACTTCTGTGGTTTGTAAGGCTGGACAGAAAGATCTGAGCAAAAGGAAGTCAAATTACATCAAGGCCATTTGTTTCCATTATTAAGAAAACCAGGCCGGGGACGAAAAACCCCCATGAAGTTTGCTCTGAAGAATCTACCTTGCTACAGCAACGAAAGCCTTTTTAGAGCTGACAGATGAAAAAGTCAATAATCCCCAATTCTTGAAAATTTGGGGTTTGGTTCCTATCACCTCTCTCATGCCTGTACAACAAAGCAGCTCTAGAATTCTTGTTTCCTTGTTTGTATTTGATTCAAATACTTAGCAGATGCTTACAGCAGACAGAACAATACTGAGACACCTTAAAGGCAACGACTCTTCTAGATTTCCATATAGAATTGTGCCAAGGAAGAAAGCAATGTATGGTTTTGACCTTCAGTGGTTCATAATGCTTATGCTAAACCTTCTCTTCACCACATTGCTTGTCTCCTATGTGTCACCTAGAAAACGTTGAATCTTCAAACTGTATTTTCCTGTTTAGTTTGGGAAAAGAGAAATACTGCAGAAGTTGTTCCTAGGTAAAAATAACTAGTGAAAACTCTTACTGACTCTATCACATCTGATCAAATGGTATGAGATTACTAAGAAACTGACAAAGGAAAAACAGAGTTTTATGTTGCATTTTCATTTGTACAGAACAGTCTATGTTAATCTTTTGTAAACACAAGTTGTTTTAGCTTCAGACTTAAATTGCCCTATATTAACCTCATTTTAATGACTACTCTTGTGCACTTCTGCAACTACGAATTGTTTATCCAAAAATATAATAAGCTATATATCCTAAAGAATGACTATATGGAATCGGAATGCACTGCACTCAGTCACATTAAAGCAAAAATTTTTTCCCCTCTGTCCAAAAACCCACCCAGAAACAACAGAGGGTTAAGTGCTGAAGTGCTAGCATGTGTGTTTGCCAACTCTGTTAGACTAATGGGGCAATGTCCAAAATTCAGATATACTTGGGATTCCAATTAGTAGCGTTCCACACACTATTCCGAATTCAGTAGTATCCCAAAATGTTCTTTTAAAAACTATTTCAACTACCAAAAGCAAAGTTTGCATGCAAAACTCCTTGAAATAAATGATATTAAAGATTGGGTACAGATCAAGACTAGAACTTGTCTGAAAGCTGGCCTTTCACAACTGTGCAGGAACATAGTCTGGAAACTAGAAACCACTCTCCCTTCTGACTCAAATCTGTTGCTCAGTCTTTTGAGTTATTCCAGGCTGATCTCCGATTTGTAAGCAGCAGGAGGTAGCACTGGCTTTTATATTTTCCTCAGTCTCTTCTGCTGTATTTTGGGGCTACCTACACTGCCAGTTTCTTTCAAGGATTCTGTTGCCTATGTCTTCCATACCGCACTTACACTCCGTCACTTCTGAGATATATTTCAAACTGGGACAATTAGGTTTCCACCCAGTAGGTAACTCTGTTCTGGTAGGCAGTTTGAGCTAAGATGAAGACATGCCTTGCTCCCTCTCACTGGCTCCCTTCTCAACTGTTAATAGATCAAACCTCGTGACTATCTCTTTTTGCCATATGGAGAGATATGCAAATACAGGGTATAAGAGATGTGTTAGAAGAGCAAAGATAAGGTGGGCAACAAAGTGGCCCTACAGTTATCTTCAGTTTCTTCTGAAGAAGTATTAATGATTACTAGAAATGGTTACTTAAACATTTAAAAATCTTAAAATGCCTTAGGCTCAATGGTAGGTCCGTGAGGGAGGTCTTCAAAACCCAACAGGACAACCTGCTCTAACTGACCCTGCTAGAGCAAAACTATCGGACCAGATTATCTCAAATGGTCTCTTCCAACCTCAACCAGGTTTCTAAAAGGACTGAAGTGCAAAGGCTTGTAGGATACCTAAAGATGAGATGAGCCTAAATGTGGATTGTGCCTGATTGTCCTGGGTTGAATGACCTGGAGCACAGGTACTGTCCACGGAGCACACCAAAGGTACAGAATCAGTGACCAGAGGCAAATTTAAATTAATGGATTAATGGAATAATGGATTTAGAAACAGGTTCGTGTAAAGTAAATAAGCCAGAAAGGATAACTTTTTGTCTGTACCACAGAGAACTAAACAATCACTTTAAAACAAAACCAATAAGAACTTTCTTGTCTGAGTGTAGCAGCTGTAAGTATGATCAAATCCTCCTGCTATGCAGATTCAAGCAAAGAATTTAGGCAGTATTTATATAAAATTATATAAATATAAAGCCACAGAAATTCCCATTGTAGCAACTTGTCTGTTCACAATAAAAACACTTAATTTTTTTTGTATCTCTCTCATTCGATACAGTCCAACTGCTTGCTCTCAATGAAATTAACTTGCATAGTTATGAAAAGCAACCGAACTGAGGATGTTTTCCAGAAAAGGAACTGAAATTTTTAATGAAGAGTAATACAAAATGAACAGATTGGAAATTTCTCTTACTGCATCAAATCATCTCCATTTAGAAAAGTCTGAGAGAATCAGATGCATACATCTACAAGCACCTAATTTTCCATTCCTCAATTTGTTGCCACACTTCTCTAGAATCACCATCTGGTCCTACCACTAGAGAACTTACTAGAATGATAATCAGAGACAGAAAAATGGAAATACTGTGTTTTGTTCTTGCCTGAACTGCCACTTTTAGTTCTTCCACTGAGGTTTAATCATCACCAGTCCCCTGGAAATATCCTTCTACAGGACTTGTGGTCCATCAAACCAAGGCAACATGTAAAAAAAAGTACATTCTAGGCTTTAAAGGTTGACCTGGATCTGCTCCTTCCAGACAAGACTTATATCATGCTTCCTATTGGAAAGTTTCCCATCGACATAAAGTTGATGGCTTAGATTTATCATTCATAACCTCTAAAATGGTCATATTTTGTGAATGATCTCCTGCATTCTCCAGCTGATTTTCAGTAGCTACATGAAAAATTATTGAATTTTCATCACAGCTTTTCTCTTTTCAAATGTATCAATTCAATTATTATTCCTTCATTACACTGAAATTCACCCAAATTCATCTCCTTTTTAAGCTTCCACCACTCCTGTGGTAGTCCCATTTCAGAATAAGACTGGGGGTTGGTGGTGTTTGTGTCTGATCATCTGGTGAGTGTGTCACATTAGCTATCTGCCTGAACACTGGCTAAATGTATAAAGAGTGTTTCTGTATGTGGCAAATCTCTCAGTACCTACGGTTCAGCCATGATTCTTATTCCACCATGTTCCTCTTATCTCCACCCCGTCTAGTTTCATTTCCCCTTCTATCTCAGCTTCCTCCGTTTTGTTACCCAACTGTGGTACTAGTATTTGTTTCTTACTAACCACACCCCGTCCACAGGATGAGGTGTACCTGTGCTGTTCCCTGCTTTCATCTCCATAGCTTCCTATGTTCTCTTTCTGTCCTTTGTGGGTTTTTTGTATACTTATTTTTTCTGATTGATGCTTTTCGTGAGCAAATACTACCCACTGAAATCATAACAATGTCTCCCCATGTTCTTCCCTTGTTCCTTACTGTAAAATTCATATGTCTCATTACCATTGTTTTCCAGATAATTCATGGAATCATAGAATCATAGAATGGTTAGAGTTGGAAGGGACCTTAAAGATCATCAAGTTCCAACCCCCCTGCCATGGGCAGGGACACCTCTCCCTAGAGCAGGTTGCTCCAAGCCCCATCCAGCCTGGCCTTAAACACTTCCAGGGATGGGGCAGCCACAACTTCCCTGGGCAACCTGTTCCAGTGCCTCACCACCCTCACACCAAAGAACTTCTTCCTAAGATCTCATCTAAATCTCCCCTCTTCCAATTTAAACCATTCCCCCTCGTCCTGTCACTACACTTCCTGACCAAGAGTCCCTCCCCAGCTCTCCTGTAGGCTCCCTTCCCTGGGTGGAAGATAATTTGAAGTACATCGCTCATTAGGTTTTTACCTTTTTGACACTGCCTATCATAGTCATATCAGTCAGAATACAAGAGTTAGAAATGCAACACGAGTGCTGAGGTTGCTGGCAGAAAAATACTGTGGTGAAGTCTATAAGGCTGGGCTATAACACTAGTTGCCCAATTCCAATGTTCAAGATGGTTCCCACACTATATTTTTAGACATTACTCCAGTCTTACTTTTGAAGTCTACTTTAAAGCATTTTGTATTTATACTTCCTCCAAATCTTTCATTAATTCCTGTTGCACTTCCTGTGCATCACAGTAAATTCTTCCCCTTCTTTGGCATTCACATACTTCAGCTTTTCCAGACTGTTATCACAATGCCCTGAGTTATGGTTTCACATTTTCCTCCCAAGTCAATATTTCCAGACCTTAATCATTTTGCTGCCATGCCTTGCTCTAGAATTTTTGCAGTTTGTCAACAGCTTTTTATGTGAGCCCTTAACTGACACGGGAATATTCATCCTGCCTTACCAAATATGCATTATCTTAAAAAAAACACTGATATTTTTTCCCCCACTGTCAGATCTATGATTTACAATCTCATTACTGAAAGAAGTCATAGAATATTCCTTATGCTGACAAATAACTTAACCACTACTTGATTATTTCTCCTGGTGTTGGTCATGCTTGGTCTCTTTTTCTGTAACACACCTTTTGGGAATGAGAAAACAGCTTTTTCTACCATCTCTGTGCAGCACACCATAAACTGATGCCTTGCTGCATGAGGTGGATCACAACCATTAACCACAAAAGAACACATAAAGATCACAGCACGATATATATTTTGCATAAGTGTAGAACATCAAATACTGGGTTGGGTTCTTGGATTTGTTTATCTTTTTCTTTTCATTGAAAAAGGTAGCAGAGGTATCTGTAGAAACCAGGAAAGTCCAATGAATCTTGAACAGTTTGTTACAGTGAAATTATCCAAGGTTTCCACATTTGCCCTTCGAATCTCAATGTTGATCCAATTGCTTAAATGTGTATTCAGAAGCAAAGAATTTTTACCTTAAACTTGTTCTTATCATGAAGTTCTGAATAATTATCATCGTGAAGGTTCAGGCACAAATACTAGGTATTTGAATGAAAAGTAAGTCACCACTTTTATGAGAAAAATGCCTTCAGCAGCATTTGACAAAGACCGTTTGGCTTAAAAAAAATAAGCTGTGGGATTGCATTAACCTCCAATTGCAGTGTGGATTTATAGAGCAAACATTCTAAGGTTCTTAGTCTCAGAAAACATACTGCAGGTAGATTGCAATTAATTTTCCTTTGCAGACACATTGGAAAGAAGGAGAGTATTAGAAAGGTTCTCTGTGCTTTTCACACACAGTATTTGATGTTATGAATTTCCTTGCAGTTCTGTTACTGTGCTCTCAGACCTGGAAATACAGATTCTAATAGTGTGTGGTCGTCAGCTGTAAAAACACAAAAGCATCATTGTTATCTTTTGTCTTCCGACAGGTCTAACTTTTAAATCATCAACATGAAAACAGATTTGGCTTGTGTCTCTGTGAGTGTGATAGAAGAGAACAGAAAATCTTCACAAGCTCAACGTGTGATTTTTACAGGGTGGAGGGCTAGTATGTGTGTTTCTCTCTTTCCTTTCTCCTTTATTTCATTTTAACAAGACACAGTCTTTTAGTTTGCAAGCAATGGCATGGAAACTCAGCCACCTAATCTACGGTTAGATGTGAGTAATAAAACAAGTTATAGAAAGGAAGCAAAGAGTTGTGGATGAGAGAGGGGGAAATTAAAAAGGAGAAAAGTGTGAGGAGAAGGGAAAGCAAAATGAAGGGGAGAAAGAGTAGAGTATAAAATCTTTCCAGTGAGTTCAATACTGAAGNAGCTGCTCCAGCCCTCTGAGCATCTTGGTGGCCCTGCGCTGGACCTGTTCCAACAGTATGTGCAAATAACTGTGCTTATAGATACCAGAGCACTAGCATTAGTAGCACCACTGTTGGTTTTGGGGGTTTTTTTGAGTTGGTTTTTTTTTGTAACTGTACATCTCCCACTCGAAATGACTTCAGGCAGTTCAAAAGAAACGTTTGCTGCTCACAGAAATCCTAAGAAATCTCAAGAAGTTCCAAGATTTAATTTTTTTCTTTGCCAGCCATTTTGAAACAAAATCTACTGGAGGAGAATGAAGTCTGGCTCATTTCCTCTGTCTGTATGTCTCAGAGCCCCGGAATAATGTTTCCTTTTTCTTCCTCCATTCAAGAATCTAGCTCAGTTTTTCACGAGGTATTTTTAGGTCCTGTTTTTATGAAGAATGAAAAGAACTGATAAAATGCCAAAGCATTATTAAAAGAGAGTGGAAAATTTTATAAACAAGGTTTTGCTCACAGCTCAGATATGCTCCCTACATCTCTGGCTTTTTGAAAGGATACCAGACAAGGCTCAATTTCATTTCAGTATCATAGATCAGGAAAAACGTTTTATTTTACTCAGGGGAGGGAAAGAAAGGAGGGAGACACAGGCTGTGTAGTGAGATGTCTTCTAGTGAGGAAAGAGAATCCTTAAGTAAATAAGCTTTAAGGCTCTGAGATTGGAAGTAAAACACACAGTCCTACAATTTTAGATTGTTGCTGGGGTTCCAGGTCAGTCTTATAGAGATAGAAACGTATTTCCATTTGCTGGTGGCTTAGTATCCACTATTGCTTGCTTCACCTATTAAAGCCATGTAATGATATCTGTTTAAAAATCATATTTTTGAAATAAAATTCTTCTGGGTGTCTGCTGTGTTAAGATAAATTTAGTTTTGGGAAAATTTCAACCGGAATAGTTCGGTCTTTTCAAAACATAAAATTTAGAATATATTGTTTTGTTCAAATTTCCATTATTCTGACACATATTGGTTTTGAATTCTTCTAACATCCATGTTCTTTACAGTTTTTTACACTGAAAGAGTTATTAAGCCTTGGAATGGGCTGCCCAGGGAAGTAGTTGAGGCACAATCCCTGAAGGGATTGAAAAGACATAGTTGACATCATAGTGCTTAGTGTCACGGTTTAGTGATGGGTTTTTATCAGAGTTAGGTTGATGGTTGGACTGGATGATCTTAAAGGTCCCTTCCAGTCTAGACAGTTCTATGATTCTGTGGACAACACCACAACAATTTCTTCTGAGTGCAGATCCAGACAAAAGTTACTACATCCCATCAGATTGTAACCAGCATTCTCTTAAACTGAGAATAGCAAACGACACCAAACTGGGAAAATCCTAACTTCTGCAGGTCTTATAAATGTTTTACCCCTTTATTAGCATCCGTTAAAGGCAGAGCAATCATGTTACTGGTAACAACCCACCCAAAATATGGACTAGTAAAGACTCCTATGATCCATAAGCACATGGGTTTTCAAATACAATCCTGAAGGGGATATAAAATTTAGAAGTTTGAAAGGGATGAAGGAATTTGGCTAGAAGGCCATCTAAGTGTAGTATCTTGTCCTTCAGTAGGCAAGATCTAACCAGAATTCTGAGTTCTGTTCTTGAATGCAAAGAAATGTCCATGGGCATAGCTACAGCAAGGTGGTCACCAGCACTCTGCAAGCAGGTGATTTCATCCTGACTAAAGCCAAACGCACAGCGAGAGGCCTTCCCAGAGTCATGGGCAGCTTGCAGGGAGTGAAACCAGCTTCCCTGCTGCTCAGCTGCACCTCAAAATTTTACTGCCCATTAGTCATGGGTTCCTTATTCATGGGTGGTGATTAATACATTTCCATGGCATCAACCTCTTCTCAGTCACACCCTGAGCTCTTTCTCTCACCCAGGAAACAAGCCACAAGCGGGTCACTTTTTGCTGCTTCCAACAGTACCTTGTTTTTTAGTGCTTAGTGCTTGTTTCTGGCTGCTCCAGTAACAGTTTTCCAGCTAAGAAGTCTTTCCCAAACAAGTTCATGATGCAGTGAGAAGGAAAAAAAAAAGAGAAAGCATGTAGGAAATAAGTGATTATTTCCTCAAGTCCTAAAGATTCTAACTGGTCTTCTTCTGCTGCAGAATATTTTAAAACAAAGTTTGCTTTGCAGAAATACAGAACCAGTCCCCAGATACAGGTATAGACATTTTGCTACCTCTAGTCCTTAAGCTATTTTTTCCCAGGCTGTTTCTGTGTTCTCTTGTAGGTTTGTACATCAGGTTTTGGCTTTAATCAGGACAGTTAAATCATGCGGTACCCTCCTCAGAACAAAACCCAGGGTGACAGAACTCTTGCTCTGCTCTTTCTATTGCTGTGTGGCCAAATACCAGCCAAAGTAATCAGCAGTGCCTAGAAAAAGAGATTATTAGATGATGGTTTGCATGCAAACCATTGGAGAGAACAGGCAAAATGCACGTTAAAAGAAAGTGAATAAACTCAGAAAATAATTTTTCACGTACAGTTGGAGTACACAGGAGAGAAGAGTTGAGAAAGTTTGATCCAGTGAATTCCTGTTTCACAAACTGATGTACCATCTTGATATACCCACAGAGTGACGCCAAGTATAGATCATACAACTATTTGTTGTTGCAATTTTCTGTTCTGCTTTGCACAGGTATTTGGTTTGTCTCATTTGTGCCTAAAAGCAAACAGATACTGGCGTTAATAAAGATACGCAAGTGTCCTCGTGTAGAGTAAGAGCTCTAAAGAAAGCTGAAAGTCTGTGTGTCAATGTCTCCTGAATAATTCCATGGCAAGATTTATGAGCACTTTATGATTAATCCAAAGCCCAGGTTGCTGCCATCGGCTGCAGCAAGAGCTGCCTTTGCAAGCAGGAGAATACTAAAGGTAACCCAGCGAGCTGGGGCTTGTTATTTTGTATGAGCTGGCTACGGTGATCCCGTGGAAGTGGAATTAATAACCTAGAAGTTCCTGGGCTGCCTCTGCCTGCTGTGAGGCTCAGCCTTCCTCCTCCTTTGTAACTTTCCACTCATGTCACAGGAATGTTTACGGGGCTGGCAACAGAGCAGGCAGCATGTAAAGACAGCAGTGGTCTGCGAGCCTTCAAGCTTCTCTCTAACTTGCTTTGCCAGAGGTGGGGGAGACATTTTTCAGCAATTTCAATGAAGGGATTCAGTGTTTCTAAAGTTAATAAGCGACAAACCTGGAAAATCTCCACTGTTCACTTGCCATCCAGGAACTCTCACCAGCTTCAAGAGAGTTAAGAGCCATTTCACAAGCACTTAGGCTGAGGTTTACCTGAAACTGAGAACAATTGCTGCCTGTATTCCTCTTGAGCACACCATGAATATAGCAAACTGACAGCATAACTGTTTTTTCTTGCAGAATACTTCTGCCAGTGACAAAGACTATTTAAAAACTAACAACTATGTTCGCCTTACAAGCATTTTTAAGAAGAGCTTTAATTCCTTGTAAACCCAGCTTTGTCTTGCTCTAATTTTCATATTTTCAAGTGACAAGGGTATGTCATTGTTCATTTATACAGAAATCATATGGACAAGAAGCAGACAAGATTTTTTCCAACTTACCCAGTACTTTTTGATTTTTTCCTGCTGGTTGATCTCAAATGGCTGCTGTAGACTTAATGCTTCCCAGGCAAATTCTAACTCTTCCACTAATTATACCTAAAAAGAAGCAGATATAATCCTGATTTCCTCTGATCACTTTTGGTAGAAATCTCCAGTTCAGAAGTTTCCAGAAATTTAGTGAAGATTTCTTGAATCTTGATTTCTTGAAGATTTCTTGATAGTTTAAACAAAAAATACTTCTGAAATAAACAACACGACAATAGGAAACCTCATATTTTTTCTTATACAATAAGATGGGATCTCTAAAATCTTACTACTTTTGATTTATTAACTGTGATATAAAGTTGCTTTTTCATAAAGCGTAGTTTGTACAACATGAAGAAGTATCTGGCCTTTGTTTATGGAGTTCTTCTGTGTCCATTTAAGAATTATTTTTGCAAGCCCAAACAACTGGGAAAGCCCTCTGACAAAGAGGAGTTATCTTAGTGCACTTTCCTAAATTTACTACAAAAAAAAAAACTAGTAACTGGCCTGATAAATTGCTCTTTTCCTTAAATATTACGTGCATGAACAACACTGGCATGACATACAAGCCACATATAAATTCAGGGTATTCTCTGCATGTAGACAGACAGACAGGCCCCACTCCCAGTCATTCAGCCTCACCTATTCCAAGCTTACTCAGAAGACACCCAGGCACATTTGGAGAAGGAAAGTCAGTTCACTGATTCAATGAAAATGATCGGATTTCCACAAATGATTCCTCTGATGTAATCGAAATGTCTTTAAAAGAACAAATGAGTCATGGCAGAGAATGGCTGGAGAGCAGCCCTGAGGAGAAGGACTTGGGAGTGCTCCTGGATGAGAAGCTCCCCAGGAGCCGGCAGTGCGCACTGGCAGCCCAGAAACCAACCCCAGCCTGGGCTGCAGCAAAAGAGGAGGGGATTCTCCCCCTCTGCTCTGTGCTCCTGAGGCCCCACCTGGAGTCCTGTGTCCAGCTCTGGAGTCCTCAACATAGAAAGGACATGGAACTGTTGGAACAGGTCCAGCGCAGGGCCACCAAGATGCTCAGAGGGCTGGAGCAGCTCTGCTGTGAGGACAGGCTGAGAGAGCTGGGACTGTTCAACCTGGAGAAGAGAAGGCTCCGGGGAGACCTTGGAGCAGCCTTCCAGGATCTGAAGGGAGCTCCAGGAGAGCTGGGGAGGGACTCTTGGTCAGGAAGTGTAGTGACAGGACAAGGGGGAATGGTTTTAAATTGGAAGAGGGGAGATTTAGATGAGATCTTAGGAAGAAGTTCTTTGCTGTGAGGGTGGTGAGGCACTGGAACAGGTTGCCCAGGGAAGCTGTTGATGCCCCATCCCTGGAAGTGTTTAAGGCCAGGCTGGATGGGGCTTGGAGCAACCTGCTCTAGGGAGAGGTGTCCCTGCCCATGGCAGGGGGCTTGGAACTTGATGATCTTTGAGGTCCCTTCCAACTCTGACCATTCTATGATTCTATGATTCTATATTAACTTTAGTGCTACACCTAAAAAGGGAACACCTGCAGAAAGTGGCATCCTTTACAAGACAGCACTTCCACCTTCTCCCACCAAGTGTTATGCCTGAAAGGAAGAAAAGAAGATATTTACACCTTTCCTTTACAGGAGATACCACTTCCCTCTTCAAAATGTGCTGCAGGCAGCAGGGCTGTGTGTCACTGATAAATGTTTGGCCCTTCCTTTCTCTGAGAGTTGAAAGTTGATTTATTGTGAGACAGCCAAACCAAGAACTGGATGCCTACACTGAACCAGATCAAAACAGACTCACACGTACCTCAAGGACAAACCAGGAAAGATTGAGAGGGACTTAACTCAAGGTGGTGATTGTCAACAATCTTCTCTTATCTCAGCATTTTGATTCCATGTAGGACTTATGGCTCGTGTCAGTAAAACGATTTTGATTTCTGCTGTTAAATATGCTTAGAAAGCCCAAACGCAAAATTGTCCAAGATCACATGAGATAAAAAGAGTGATCAGATTCCCCATCTCTTAGGAAATATTGATTACTGTTCACCTGAACACTGAACAGGGAGATAATCTTTATGCATGGAAGTGATAATCTATAAGGCATAGGCTTACTCCTGAGCACTGTGACTCCAGAATACCCTCCCACATCAGCCCTGCTGGCTGACTGACTTGGCTTTGGAATATTTTGTTCTTGGCTACATAGTGGCTTGCTCGCATGATATAGGTAAAGATAACCAGTTAAAGATAGATAGTTAAAGATAGATAAAGATAACCAGTTAAAGATAACCAGTTGCCAGTTTACCCTCTGGTCTCCCTATGGCTTTTTTCCTGGAAGTGTGGGCCCTTGTCAGAGGAGAGCAGTGAACCAGGGCCTCAAATGTCAGATTTCCTTTCAAAGGAGGGCATGCTAAAAACCCCGACACCGCTGAGCCAGCATCCTGACTGAAAGGACAAACTAGCCTGGGAATTTTAGAAGGGGGTGGTTTCTTACCAGGAATTTCAGGTTTTCATACACCTCAAGTCATGATTAAAGTAGAATTCCAAGCCAAGGAAAAGGCCAGATTTAGGAATTACTTCTCTACTGGCTTCTATCAGTTTGTCTTGAACAACAGGCTGGATTCTGGCCCAAATCTCCTTACATCACAAGGTTCCTTTTTGCATCTGATACTTCTGTCATTGGGTTCCAAGCTTTTTGGTAATTTTTACTGCTTAAGACTCAGAAATCCCAGGGCACAAATTAGGAATACAAATGCTGATACTGGGACAGCTGTGTGCAAAAATATGTGGGAAAATCTCATAAAAATCTGCAGTAAAGTCTCTCAGTCTCCCCTTTCTGAAAGAAACAGCAAATTACCCTGCTTGGAATTACACATTCTCTCAAAATCTGTAAGGCAGGGTGTTGCAAGTCAAGAGATTCCTCATTTACCCCTTCATAATATTCAGATGCTGGATGCCAAGAAAAAAAATCCCTCTGAATTCAAAGTTCACTGGGAAATACCATTACAATCATTATAAGAACCAGATGAAAACTTACATTCTTCCATCATGTGTAGCTAACATTTACCCCACAAGAGTCCATAAGAACAAGAAGTCTCCTTGCATGCCTCTTGATCACAGCCTGGACAGTCTCACATCCTATTCTCATGAGGACTGGGTTCTTCCTCTTGATGTCTTTGAGAAGGGAAAGATGCAGTTTCTGAGCTTTGTGAGCTCCTATATAATACTCTGTTTCCCTCTCATGTTCACGTCCACATTTACCAGCACCTCCAGGTGAGAAATCAGACCCCACTAGAGCATGATCTGCTGGTTCTGACCTGATAGGTCTACTATGGCAGCAGAAAGCACAATATAAATGCAGGCAGACATCAGCAAATGTTGCATTACTGTCCATGACTAAATACTGGGTGAACTGAGGGAGTATATTTCATCCTGAAAATGTAAGACTTCAGTTTGGTTAAGTGCAGCTAGTCTGGAAGGACATTAAGCCAGCCAAAGTATTAACTCACCTCTATTTTCATGCCCGTGTTAATACTGAGCTGCAGTCAGCATTTCAGGTAGTTACTTTCAAAGGCCACATTGCATACATAAAGGTAAAATTATTAATGTCCTGCTTTCTTTGCTTATAGCAAAACTGGTTTCACTCAGCTTCCTTGTGCATCACAGCCTTTCAGCAGTTAGCTCAAAAGAAACCACTTGAACAGTTTTCTGGACAGGCAAATGAATGTAACATTCCCAAATCATAGAATCATAGAATGGTCAGAGTTGGAAGGGACCTTCANCCAGGTGGGGTGTGCAAATCTATAGATATATTGCTTGCATCCCTGCAAAGTGAAACAAACAGCACGTTGTAGTGAATATTAATAGTGCAAAAATCATAAAACTGCAGGAGTTTGCACTAACAATTCAGTATCTACTTCATACAACAGTGAGCAGAAATAAAAATGTTCATGGCTGTCCTTTCTTTCTACCTAGGTACAGGCCATGTGAGAGGAGCTTTCAAGGAATGAAAGAGAACCTTCTCTCCATCTCTAAAGAGATGAACAGTGGTATTCATTGACATAGCATCAATCATTTTCCTTAGGACAGGTAATGAACAAACAGAAGAGTCTCCCATTTTCCAGCCAGTTATTTCTCCCAACGACACAAATGTTTGACTTCCCAGGTAAGACAAATATTGTGAAGAAAGGAAGGAACAATATGGTGATTGTATTTGAATAATTACCCATTGTGATACCTGCAAGACAAAGCAAAATGACATCAAAAGGAAGGAGTACAAACCAAAATCAAGCAAACAGCAATGGCTTTTCACTGGTACAAGTCAGGTAGATTTTTTGAAGTAACCAGTCAAGCTTCCAGTGAATGATTTGCATCTCAGTTTTATCAACATATGAATCCTAAGTTTCTGTGCTTCTTGGAACACTTACTGGTTAGCATGTTTCTACAAATCTCCAGCAGGCTACCATCAACCTCCCGCTTTACTCCTGCTCAAGCCTGTGCAACAGATCTCTCTCTCTTGCAGTTTCATCATTTTTCACTCCTTTACTCAAGCATGATCACAAAGAAACAAGTCACACGAGGTTCTAAGTTTAGAACTTCTGCACCTCAATTGCTATCAGACTATTGGAGTGTGTCCAGAGAAGGATGACCAAGATGGTGAAAGGTCTTGAGGGTGAGGTTTATGAGGAGTAGCTGTGGTCATCTGGTTTGTTCAGCTTAGAGAAGGCTGAGGAGTAACCTCATCACAGTCTACATCTTCCTCAAGGAGGAAGGTGCTGAGCTCCTCATCTCCTCCCTCGGATAACCAGCAACAGGACAGGAAGAAATGGAATGAGGCTGTATTAGGAGAAGTTCATATTAGACATAATGAAAAGGTTCTTCACCAAGACTGTGGTTAGTCACTGGAACAGGGTTCTCAGGGAAGTATTCAGAACACCAAGCCCTACAGAGTTCAAGGAGCACCTGGATGGTTTGGTTTCAGGTAGTCCTGCAAGCAGCAGGGATTTGAACCCAATGATCCTTATGAGTCCATTCCAGCTTGAGATATTCTATGATTCTATGATCCAGTTCTGCAGGAAATGCCACACAGTGCCCAAGGTTTCCATTGGATTCTAATTCCGCCAACTCAAGGCACAGTAGCATTTACTATTCCTTCTTGTTTCAGAGAGCACCTGGCATGATGAACTTCAAATCCAACCACCAAACCATCAAGCTATAGTTTGAAATTCCAGAATATCTGCACAGTGGAATAGTTTGGGGACTACATTCACACTTAAAAGACAGCCAGAATGTCAGAAACCCAGCCTGCCCAGCCTGCCCTCTGCTGGCCCTTCTGTATTTCAGTTTGCCCACTAAAACAAGTCTTTAATTAACTAAATTAATGAATCAAGAAGCACAGCAGCACCACCAAAGCTTAAACCAAGCAAACCCGGTGGTGAGGAGTACCTCAGGGCTGAATGCTGATTCGGTGCTGAGGAGTAAGTCAATGAAAAGCTCTGTGTGCAGAGATTAATAGGCTGATTAATACAGTTTATTGGGAAAAAAATTGTTTTTGATAAAAATTTTTAGTAATTTACAACATACAGCAAAACACAAAAGCAGACTGCATGCACTTTCCTGTAGAATATTTCATTTTTCATGCTATATTACTATGGTCAGAAAGGAAACTGATAGGGGACACTGAAGATACTTCTCTATTGACATCCTTTAAAGCTACTGCAGCAACGTTCATCTTCCTTGCACCTTGAGGAAAACACCAGGCTCACCTCAGATGTATTCCTCCTCCTGCAAGAGCAGTATCTAGCTGCTCTATTTTTTGTTAGGACTTTAATTTAAATGACACGTTGCACATGGAGTGACATTCTCCAAGTGCTTGGCCTTGCCTTTTGGAACCAACAGAGAAAACTGCTCAACTCTGGCTGAATTAAAAAAAGGAAATACTCATAAAATAGAAGTTTTTCAAACTTAACCTACTACACAAAGACTAAAATGGGAGGATCAGAAAATTTAAGTTACTTAGCAAGGCTTATCACAACATTATTCTGATTTTATTGGACTATCTTTCTCTGGAGTATACTTTTCATTCCAGACTAATACTTGGAAACTTTAAGAAAAATGAAACATCATCATCATCATAAGCACATAAGAACATACACTGGACAACAAGATTTTTCCATCATTCTTACTGTGACTATTCACATAAAATTCAATACTTCTTTAAACAAACAAACAAACAAGAAATACAAACAGCAGTCCACAAACAGATCCTGGGGAACAGGAAATTCTGGGCACTAGGATGCTTCTTAATGATGCTGCTTGATTGCTTATAAGCAACCTCCAGGGTCAAGTACATAACAGCTATTTCCTTCTGATCAATGATGCACTGGATGAGAATCTCTGCTGGCCTGAAAAACTCCAAAAAATATGAAGACTGGGTAGATTGCTAGTTAAATTTGATCAGTTGTGCTGCAGTTACTTCATAGGAAGTGAGAGGATATTTTCTTTCAAAGCCTTGGGAAAAAAAATTAAAATCATTCTCTAATTTCCAGAGCAAAATAGGATGAATCAGAGCAGTTAAGATAAATCAGGCTGAAAAACAGCCCTTCCACAACGTGAAAGTTGCACAGAATATATGTTGAGGTATTACCAATACAAAAAGCAGGAAAACTTACTCTCATCACTAGAATAATTGGCACAGAATCACAGAATCCCCTAGGTTGGAAGGGACCTTTTGAGATCATCTAGTCCAACCAATGGGGGGGGGGAACAAAAAACAAAAAAACCCAACCCAACACACCACACAAAATACATCCAACACTAATCCATATCCCCGAGCACCATGTCAACTCCTCTCTTGAATACCTCCAGGGATGGTGCCTCAACCACCTCCCTGGGCAGCCTATTCCAATACTTGACAACCCTTTCAGTAAAGAAATATTTCCTAATATCTAACCTGAACTTCCCCTGGCGTAACTTGAAGCCATTACCCCTTGTCCTATCATCTGCCACTTGGGAGAAGAGACCAACCCCCGCCTCTCTACAGCCTCCTTTCAGGTAGTTGTAGAGAGCAATAAGGTCTCCCCTCAGTCTCCTCTTCCTCAGACTGAACAACCCCAGCTCCCTCAGCCTCTCCTCATAAGACTTGTGCTCCAGACCCCTCACCAGCTTTGTTGCCCTTCTCTGGACCTGCTCCAGCACCTCAATGTCTTTCTTGTGGTAGGGGGCCCAAAACTGGACACAGTACTCGAGGTGGGGTCTCACCAGTGCCGAGTACAGGGGGACGATCACCTCTCGGGTCCTACTCACCACACTGTTCTTGATACAGGCCAGGATGCTGTTGGCCTTCTTGGCTACCTGGGCACACTGCTGGCTCACGTTCAGCCGACAGTCGACCAACACCCCTAAGTCCTTTCCTGCCAGGCAGCTCCAGCCATTCTTCCCCAAGCCTGGGGTTGTTGTGACCCAAGTGCAGGACCCGGCACTTGTCCTTATTGAACCTCATTCCGTTGGTCTCAGCCCATTGATCCAGTCTGTCCAGATCCCTCTGCAAAGCCTCTCTACCCTCCAGCAGATCAACACTCCCACCCAATTTGGTGTCGTCTGCCAATTTGCTGAGGGTACATTCGATCCCCTCGTCCAGATCATTAATGAAGATGTTAAAGAGAACCGGACCCAGTACCGAGCCCTGTGGGACACCACTCCTGACTGGTCGCCAACTGGACTTCACACCATTCACCACCACCCTCTGGGCCCGGCCCTCCAGCCAGCTTTTAACCCAGTGCAGAGTATTCCCATCTAAGCCATGGGATAACGATCTAATAAATAATTTACTAACTCTGCAGCAGGACAAACAGTAATCAGTTTAAGCTTGACTTGAACTCAAGAGTACATACAAGTAGATTAACCTTACTTCAATTAAGCCGTGTCTGAAATCACCAAACTGGGAAAACTGGGTGGGACTGAAAGGGGCTCACGAGGAGCATTTCTGACAGAGACCAACCCACCCGAGCAGCTGGCCCTGCTCACTGCACAACCAGTGCTACTGGGGGCTTTATTTCCACTGCTTTCAATGGATTTTAGGGAGAAAAAAAGTATTTGTTATTGTCTGATGTAACCCAGGCCAAAAACTCCGTGGAAAAATGAAAAGTCATACGATAGAAGTCAAAAAAGTAAAAAATAATGAAGCAAAAAAGAACCAGTTTGAAACTTACAGGTCACCAGTGTGTATTGGTGATGTGTCCTGATGGAACCTTTATTTTCCACCACCTTCTGGCACAAAATCTGACATCTGAAAGACACGTCAAGCACAACACTTAGTTCCAACAATTCTGAATCAGTTTCCTCCTTCCTCACTCTGCAACTGCATACAGCTCAACGGGATCGATACGCAACTTTCTGCACAACCCAACACAGAGGCACATCTTCAGACTTGGTTTCTTGGAATATTTGGCAGATTTATGGCTCCCTGCTCCACTTCAGAGTTCTATTTTATCCAGCGGGACAGATCATTAGTCAAAGTAAGAGCGTCTACTGTAATTTATGGGATGGAGATGAGCACGTGGACAAAAGGTCTGTGAAAACAGCACTGAGCATACACTGTGCAGGTGGTAAGTTTCTTCCAGGGATTACATGTGGGAAGATTAATCACAGAAATTTTATCTTAATTATGCATATATTGCAGGAAAAAAAGATCCAAATAAGTCAAATATTCTGCTAGTAGAATTAGGAATTAAAGTGTGACACACATCACCAACAATCACAAAGTCCAAAAGAGTTGCCCTTTATTTTTTTCTAACTATGCCTCTTGCAAAAGAAAATGATCTGAAGAAAGTAAAGTTCCCCAAGTGTATCTTAAAGGCAGACATTAGCATCCTCCTTAAATCTTTGAATTTTGGGATTTATTTTAATTCTTCAAGAAAGTCTTCCCCATATTTCTTGGTTATGTATGGAAAAAAGATGTCATCAGAAGACATTTGAAAGAATATCCTATGAGGACAGGCTGAGAGAGCTGGGGCTGTTCAGCTTGGAGAAGAGAAGGCTCCGGGGAGGCCTGAGAGCAGCCTTCCAGGATCTGAAGGGAGCTCCAGGAGAGCTGGGGAGGGACTCTTGGTCAGGAAGTCTAGTGACAGGACGAGGGGGAATGGTTTTAAATTGGAAGAGGGGAGATTTAGATGAGATCTTAGGAAGAAGTTCTTTGCTGTGAGGGTGGTGAGGCACTGGAACAGGTTGCCCAGGGAAGTTGTTGATGCCCCATCCCTGGAAGTGTTTAAGGCCAGGCTGGATGGGGCTTGGAGCAACCTGCTCTAGGGAGAGGTGTCCCTGCCCATGGCAGGGGGGTTGGAACTGGATGATCTTTAAGGTCCCTTCCAACTCTGACCATTCTATGATTCTATGAATAAGACACAAAGTGATATTTTTCATCTATGAAGTTTTTATTTCAAGGCAAATTTGCTTCAAATGTGAGCATAACCATTCCACATGATTCATTCCCTGTGTCGTTTCGTACGTTGTCCCTATCTCAAAATCCCTAAATTGTTCAGGAAGATATCAGATGTTTTAAGTAAATATGGCGGAGTAACTATTTGTTGTCTCAGTTCTGCTAAAGCAGCAGACGTTGCCAAACAGTACAATGACTCTGAATTAAGGAGATGTGACTGCTATCACATCTGATCTCCAGAGATTTCTTTCCCAGGCTGATGACTGAAAGATCAACAGAAATCCACCTTTATGTTAAATGCCAACGCTGGCAAGCAGGCAGGTGCAAAGAAATTGGAATTCAAGCTTGTGTTGGGCCATACTGAGGTTTGCCTAGTTCAGAGGTTGGAAAGGTTCATTTAACCTGAAGAAAAAGTTGCATTTTCTTCACCTGTTTGTGCAGAACAGGGAAAGTGTAAGGGGTGTGTAGTACAGTACCCACAGGAGAGACATGATGAACATTCCTGTCAGGAAGTCTAGTGACAGGACAAGGGGTAATGGTTTGAAATTGGAAGAGGGGAGATTTAGATGAGATCTTAGGAAGAAGTTCTTTGGTGTGAGGGTGGTGAGGCACTGGAACAGGTTGCCCAGAGAAGCTGTGGCTGCCCCATCCCTGGAAGTATTTAAGGCCAGGCTGGATGGGGCGTGGAGCAACCTGCTCTAGGGAGAGGTGTCCCTGCCCATGGCAGGGGGGTTGGAACTGGATGATCTTTAAGGTCCCTTCCAACTCTGACCATTCTATGATTCTAGACTTAGTTACTCCTCTTAGCTCCCACGGCCTCACACCATGTCAATACACACACAACCCAAACTGGTTGTGCACACAACTCATGCTGCCCCCTTAGCTGAGGCCAGCTGAAGAGCAGAATATGAAAACACACAAGCTGTAGAGTACCAAGTACAAAAATGAAGAACAGATTTTAAATCAGTCTGCAAATTCTCTTGGGCAGAGCAGAATTAGCTACACAAATAACAAGAACTTCTTGTATATTATTCATGACAATATATAAACCAGTGGTTTTTTCCCCCTCAAAGTAATATGGGATTGACAATCAATGTTGGAAAAAATTCTTGGCTAACCATTTAAAATTGCTAATTAATCTTCAGTGCTCAATTTTGAATAGAATTTCTCAGTGAGAAATTGGAAATACAGAATGAAAGCCCATTACTGCACAGTAACCTGTGGCAATCCAAGTCCCTGCCTACTATTAGACAGCAAACTCATTTAGCAAGAACTCTCCACTCAGGATCAACTCAAGGTTTTGTCTAGCAATTAGCTTTTTAATTAGGGTAACAGCTCAATAAACAACTTCTCAAAATCTTAAAAAAAAAATACTTAAACTAGAATAAGACAAACTCCCAAGATTCTACTGACAATTTATAATCTCAGCAGGTTCTGTCAATGCAATTATTTGATGACAAACACATCCGTGGTTCTGTATTTATAGACAAGAAAAAGACACCCACAGCCCCCCAAACTATTTCTAATTTAAACTTGAGACCACTGCACTTCAGCCTCCAAGTTACAATTCCAGATACACTGATGATGAAACATTCCATAATTACATGTTTATTCCACGTGTGCAAAGAACAGCAATAATCAGCAAAATATCCCATGTGCAAAATTTGACCTTTCATACTAGATCTTCCAAACTAGTTTTTTAACCCTAAGACTGCTGGCACAATTAACTTGGGGTTTGTATTAACCCCAGTGTATTACAAAGCACCTGAAAAAAAAAATATTTAAATTTTGGGGTACTGAAGAAAACACGAGCTGGGGCAACTTCTAAATAGAAAAGAAGTCATTATCTCCAAATTAAGTATTCTTTTTTTTTAAACACAAAGTGGTACTTGCACTAACTGCTGTTTCCACGAAAAACTAGAAGTCAATGATGCTGACATTCCATCTCTTGTGGAGAAAACATTTATTCCAACAAATTTATTCTCCTCTCCACCGCTGTGCAAGGCATTAGATTATGCAGCCAACTTAAATAATGGAAAAAATAGATGTACATACAGTTAATATGTTTTAATGAATTGGAATTCTATGAATGAATCCTGTGCATTTCACCAGATTACTTAATAACTTTTTTACTCTGTGAATTTCCACATTCTCAGAATTCCCTGTTGTTTCTTTTCCCCCTTCATCTCCACAGTCACCTTGTTTTCTCCAATGCAGCTTACAGGAAAAGACAACAAACAAACAGTTCAATCTGTGATGTAAAGTAAATTAAACCAATGCTTTTTTGCTTTATAATGTCTTTGCTTTTATCTAGGAAGCCACTGAAATATCTGTCAAAATCTTATGATCTGTCATTATCTGTCTTTCAAGCTAGATGAGATGACATAACATGCCAGAAAAGTTTCAGAAAAGCGAAAAAAAGTGAAACTTTTTACTGCAGCAATATAATTAGCTACTCAGTCAGCTCAGCACTGAGCAGAAGCATTCTGCTCCATCAGAGCTCTCGCTCTCCTCCCTGTGAAAGCCAAGTATTTAGCCTTAAATAAGCATCCCAGCTCAGCACGGGAAAGCCCCCACCTGGAGCACTGCATCAAACTCTGGAGCCCTCAGCACAAGAACCACGTGGATGTGCTGGGAGGCTGAACACAGGGGGGCAACAAAGATGATCAGAGGGATGCAGGACCTTTCCTGGAAACAAAGCTGGGGTTGCTCAGCCTTGGAGAGGGCTCTGGGGAGACCTTACTGCAGCCTTTCAGATTTCAAGGGGGCTCAATGTTGTTCCCAAGTACTCTGAGCAACCAGTTCCAGTTGAAGACATCCCAGCTCATTACAGCAGAGGGAATTGCACTAGATGACACTTAAAGGTCCCTTCAAACCCGAGGGATTCTAGGATTATCTTTTAAATTTCATAAAGTTTTCTTGATTTTTTTTTTACAGTGGAGATTAACTTTCCTATGGAAACATCAGTGCTAAGTGTTTAAAAGCATATAGTATGTTAACTTGAAAGCCTTTGACTTTACAGTATAAAACCTGGTCACTGAAAAGACTGCAGGTATGAAAATTGATATTTTTGCAGGTTAATTCAATAAATTAAATACTTTAAAAGTCTATCTCACAGTAACTATTTACTCCTCTAAATGGAAAAAACAACCCCAAGTACTTAACAGTTTTCTAGGTTGCCAAAACAAGCAGCAATCTTCCCTGAGTTTAACTCAAGGCAAGTCGCACTGGATTCTCTATGTTGGCTTTCAAGGTCTCCAAAAACTTGGAAGCCAGTCCATCATCTACCACCCGACCATCACTTGAAAGAGTCACTGTCATGAGTTGGTGCTGCTTAAGTTTCTCATTCCCTTCTTCATCTTCCACAATCTTCAGCTCTGCTCTTGCTCGGCCCACAGCCAGGATGCAAGCCTGAGGAGGGTTTATGACTGCAGTGAAGTCGTTGACACCAAACATGCCCAGATTGGAGATACTAAATGAAAGAGAAAAGAGTTACAAGTCATGTCAAAAATGAACAAATGATGTATATTCAATGATTACTATGACCTAATTCTCTCACCAAGTCAAACCTGTTCACTTCAAAACAGGTTGCCCAGGGAAGTTGTTGATGCCCCACATCCCTGGAAGTGTTTAAGGCCAGGCTGGATGGGGCTTGGAGCAACCTGCTGTAGGGAGAGGTGTCCCTGCCCATGGCAGGGGGTTGGAACATGATGATCTTTAAGGTCCCTTCCAACTCTGACCATTCTATGATTCTATGAAAATAGATTTGAACTGGATTTCAGTTGGGCATATTCAGGCAGAGGAGTTTGGGATTTTTGAGATTCCAACACACCTTTATAAAAATCCCATTTGGTTACAGTAAGAGATCCTTGCACTGCATCCACTACAAGTGGACAGCAGGAGAGGAAAGCAGGATCTTAAAAAAAACCCTTTGCCTGTCCTCATTCCAAGTCAAATGTATTTTAGATTAAACATCACAACTTTAAGTTACAGTTGCTGCTGATAACCAAATGGTACAATCAGACATGACTCGGGCACAGGAAAGCCTCATCATGCCTTTCTCCCTTCAACATTTTTGTCTCTCACCAACTGGGACGTGGTATATTAGGTAATACTTGGATGCTTTTGTGGCACTCTATAAAGCAAGCTAATCAACTCCTTTTCCTCATAGTTACAGCAAAGACCTGAAAAAGATCAACCTGTAGAGAAACATAGAAAGGTTTATGTTGGAAGGGACCTTTACACATCACCTTGTCCAACTGCCCCTGCAAGGAGCAGAGGTATCTTAGAATCATAGAATGGTCAGAGTTGGAAGGGACCTTAAAGATCATCAAGTTCCAACCCCCCTGCCCTGGGTAGGGACACCTCTCCCTAGAGCAGGTTGCTCCAAGCCCCATCCAGCCTGGCCTTAAACACTTCCAGGGATGGGGCATCCACAACTTCCCTGGGCAACCTGTTCCAGTGCCTCACCACCCTCACAGGAAAGAACTTCTTCCTAAGATCTCATCTCAATCTCCCCTCTTCCAATTTAAAACCATTCCCCCTCGTCCTGTCACTAGACTTCCTGACCAAGAGTCCCTCTCCAGCTCTCCTGGAGCTCCCTTCAGATCCTGGAAGGCTGCTCCAAGGTCTCCCCAGAGCCTTCTCTTCTCCAGGCTGAACAGCCCCAGCTCTCAGCCTGTGCATCTTCCAACTAGCTCAAGCTGTTCAGAGCCCTGTCCAACCTGAACTTGAATGTTTTCAGTGATACGTCTCTGGGCAAAGCTGTTCCTGTGCTTCACCACACTCACTGGAAGAAATCTTTTCCTTATATCTCATCTGAATCCACGCTCCTTTAGTTTAAAACCATCAGCCCTCGTCCTGTTGCTGTAGGCCCTGCTAAATTATCTGCCTCCACCTTTATTCTAGGCTCCCTTTAAGCACTGCAGGACCACAACAAGGTCTCCCACGTTCCCCTTGATCAGGCAGACTGTACAAGACTCTACTTGCAAGGTTCCCTTTGCTGCCTTGGTCTCTAATTCTTACCTGTAAGTTTTCAACCAGCTCATGACTATTCTTCAGAGACAGCCCTTCACACCCTACCCATTTCTTGATGCAGAGGGCAACCCTCTGTCCCTCAATCCTCACCTCTCCCCCCCTCTAAACAGCCTACAGCCATGGATGGTCACACTCCACTCACAGGATTTGTCAGCAATGACACCTACATTGCAGCTTTCTGGCAGCACAGTGGCTTCCAGCCCCTCCTGTTTGTTGCCCGTGCTGCACACACTGGTGTGGAGGCACTCCAGCTTCTTACCGCAACACCCCTTAATTCCTTTGAGATATGTCACTGGCCTTTCCCTATTGCCTCCCACTGGAGTTGGCTCCTGTTCCCTCAGGAGACCCTGGCTCACTTCCATAAGATTTCAAGTCTGCTCCAGTGCAGGCAGCACATCTCAGAGCAACAGCCTGGAGGCTCTTACTAGTGACCCATCGCCCCAACCTTGGCATGTCACCCTACAGCTGGTCACAGGCAAGCCTGATTTCTATCCTCCCTCCTTCAAGCCTAGTTGAAAGCTCTGTCAATGAGCCCTGCTAGCAAAGACCCTCTTCCCACTTTCAGAAACATGAATCCCATCTGGCACCAGAAAGCCTGCTGCAGTGTAGACCACCCCATTATCCAAAAACTTAAAAATTGTGGCAGTGACATCAGCCAAAGAGTCCTCAGAATCATCCCATAGAGTTTCATCCTGAACAGGGCAAGATTTTCAAAGGCAATGCATAAAACCCCAGCAGAATAACCAGAGGATAAAACAGTTCTGAATCCACACTGCATGTATTAAATTTACCTAAAAGATCCTCCCTGGTACTCTTCTGGTAACAGTTTTCCATCTCTTGCTTTCTTTGCTAGAGCCTAAGAAAAAATGAAAAGAGGAGAGATGAAAGAAAGCGATATAACAGACTAACTCCTTTGAATTCAGTAAGAAATTTTAAGTACCATAGAGCCATTAAAAAGCTTTTGCAATTAGGGAAGTACCTCAGCAACGTTGTAGCTGCAATGATTTGGCAAAGACATTAGGATACAAAACTTCGTTTTCCCACTGATCTTGGCTGCTCAATAAAAACTGTTCTCTTGCCTTACAAGCCTTGCTTCAGTACTCTCAATAGAGCCACCACTCTCCCTATGTTTTTTGAGGTGATAAAAAATATCTAGCAAAATCCTGATGAGAAATTAACAGTATTCTTCTTAACATATTTGTTTAAAGAGCTGGCGGGAAGTACCTCAGCAACTCTCTAACAGATTGAGAGAACATCTTTCTTCCAGCTAAGAATTCAGCTATCTTAAAACCATCTTTCCTGTAACTACCATTCATTTGTGAGACTTTTCTACTTCTTCTATTCAAAATACAGCCCAAGGAGTTCATAGAATCATAGAATGGTCAGAGTTGGAAGGGACCTTAAAGATCATCAAGTTCCAACCCCCCTGCCATGGGCAGGGACACCTC
>VXBW01004131.1:0-10448 GCA_013400375.1 Thinocorus orbignyianus | reverse complement strand
CTCCTTCGTGTTTTAATTCAGAGGGCCTACATGTGCGTCGTTGTGGCTCCCGGGATCTTTTTCCCTCGGGAGACTCAGAGGTAGGTCTGATGTTGTCACCTCCCTCCCCCCTCACGACTAGTTTAAAGATTTCCGAATCAACCCCGCAATCTTCTGTGCCAGAACGGTCTTCCCCCTTTGAGGGAGGCATCGTCCTCCTCCTGTCAACAGGTCTGGTGCCATAAAAGCTAGCCCACTGCCAAAATATCCGAAGTCATGATGTCATACATAATTTTTTACAGCATATATTTTAAACAAAAGACTCAGGAATAAAAGCAGTCAATCACTGGTATAAAGGAAAACATTTCACTTTCAGTGTACAAATGAGGGCAGACCACTTCAGAAAATCCTGCATCTTCTTTCAATCCTGGAATTACCAGTTCTTGAAAAATTTCTGCTTAATACCTCTATGAAAAAGCAAGTCTTTAAAGCCTTTAAGACTAAAGACTTTAAAATAGAGACTGGATATCACATGAGGAACTAACATCTTCCCAAATAATAAGGCTACACTATAATAATCTGTAAGTATGGTCTGTCTCACTCAGGTTGACAGCGCAATAGCTTAAATGCTGAATTATGATTTAAGGGTATACTGGTGAAAGCTGAAAATAAAAAGAACAATTCTTTAAGAAGTACTCATCAGAGTCTGCAGAGATCTTTCTGTAACAATCATTTCAATATATGTGAACTGACATTTTTGAGACCTAACACTACAACTTTTCAGAATACATTCTGAGACAAAAAAAAAGGGAAGATGCCAGAGAATAAGGATAGCTGGACTACAGAAAGTAGGAGCCAGCACCACAACACAACAGGAAATCTTGTACAACTAAGCCAACAAACAAAAAGAAGTTGAAAACCGGGCTTACCACCTCAGTGGCCACTTCTGCTACTACACTGCTGTCACCTAGCTCCTCAGAAACACAGCACTGGTAACTGCACTATGCCAGAATTAGTGGCCATACAGAAACCCACTAATCCATGCAGGTTTTATTTCAATTACACATTAGGCATCACTGATGCAAAAATACAAGTAAGCAAGAAATAAAATTCAGATAATGATATCTGTATCCCATAAAACCAGGATTATGAAAAGACTTTGCAGCCATCATTTAAACTAAGCCACAATTCCTCCCGTGTTGCCATGTCTGAGAAAGTCAATGCACCTATTGGATATATAAGTGGAAAATCAGATTGTCCGGTGTTAATGGCAATGTTTTCCTGTGTAGCATTATGATCATAATTTTGTAAATCAGGGACAGCCAATGCCTGTGCTTTAGAAAGGAAGCTGACAAACTGAAAGCTATAAAAGCAATCTGAATCTAGAAGCAGTGTGGCATGGGAAAATAATAAAAGATAAAATAAAAAAAGCAGGAACACTTGCTGAAGTTCTAAAAGAGATATTTAATAAAGACAAATCATTATTTCCTCCATGGGTATTCCTAAAAATTTTCTTGATGATGCACTCCAGTTCAACCAGAAAGTCTGAATTTGTCATGAGAATTAGGGACTGAATGACTGAAATTCATTGTTAGGTTAATGTGGCAGGCTTTATTTCATTACTGTAATGTAATAATTCTTTTACTTTTTAAGGTGCTCTTTTAATCTAGAAATAAATGAATGTATACAACCATACTTCTGTAATTTCTTCCTTGGGCAATGGTTAGTACATTGAGCAAGAAAACAGTAGAAAACTATGCTGGAAGAAAAAAAAAATACAGACCTCGGAGTTTATAGTAACAATAGAACACTTCAAATCCTTATGATGTATACAAAACAATACTTTTAATATAAGCCCTAAGACCATCAGTTACTAATTCAGGGTAATAAAATGAGCTATATCTGAGCCAGACATGGAAAATTACTACTTGCCTCAGTAAAAAGCAATGCAACTGAGAGCTGGTGTTCGATGACCTGCAAGAAAAGCCCCCTGGGAACACCAGGGACCAAAGCACATTCTGCCTTGTCTTACCAAACTGCTGGTAGTTGTTCTTGTGCCCTTCCTATATTTAAGAAAAAGAAAACCTATCACCACATATTGTTGTACCTCCAGTATCTATTCTAAAATTTTCTGAATGTTTATTTTTCAATTGATGAAGACACTCCAGTATTATATAGATAAAATATAAGATTTGTTCATTAATGGGGACAATTAATATGAACTACTATTTCTGAACAAATACACTGAGAGTAAGACACATTGTAAAGTCTGCAGACACCAAAATTCCCAGAGAATTTAGATTTTTCTCCATTTCCTTTCCGTTATGTTTTCAGACCTCACCACACGGAACCATGCAAGTAAACTGGCGTTTGGAAGAAACCCAGACATATTTTCATACTCACCAAGGAAACAACTAACGTGAAGAGCCAGGCATAGATGAAGAAGTAGTCTCCCCCTATTTTAATAATGTAAAGCAGAAGGGATGTCACTGGCAACAGAATACACTGAGTCACAATAAACTTCTTGATAGCATCCTTAAAAAAAAATCCCAGAGTCTGTAAAGAAAGAATATCAGTGATATTTTCAGTGTAACTATTGATGTGCCACAGTGGTTAATGAACTGATCCCTTCCGTGGATGCACAGAAACAAAATAAGACAAATCGCAAAACAGCAGTACCAATGTGGGAAGGAAATCAAAGTAAATTAGGAAAAGGTGGAAGAACTTTCTCAACTCCTTTCCTGATAGCTGTGGCTCTAACATGGACTTCGAGCCCATGCAGATGTATGCTTTCTTAGGAAGATCTGACCCTTATTTTGTGTTGCACATAATTCTTTCATTAAAGGTGGAAAGAAAAAATTAAGCTTATCTGTCCCTTAAATTCCTTTTCCAATCTATAGCCAAGATATTATGGGATTTTTAAAGAAAAGGAAACTCTTAAAAAACATAGCTACTGCAAAGTACTTTGTCTTTGAATAGTTGTCTCCATTCATCTTAACTTTCAGTCACCATCAAGCTGATTGTCTGAACTGGAAATGTATAGAAGTCCTATTAAAGATTTATATATATATATTTGGCATTTCACTCCAAGCTTTCACTGGCATGCAGTTACTACTCATGTAGACACCTGAGGTTTTAAAATTAGTGCAACTTCAATAGAAGCAATAGAAATTCCAAAGACCTCTAACTGATGTGCCTCTAATGTCATCTAGTGACTCTGCAACACGAACAGACACCCAACTAGCTCTTTCAGGAATTGTTACTTCAGTACTTACAGCTACCTGCAAGGCACAGAAGTGAGGGGGTTATTATGTAAAGACCCTTCTCAACATTAAAGACATGGAACTCGTCTAGAAAGAAAACAAATACTGGTGAAACAGATTTAAATAAAAACTAAGGATTTGGAGCAAGAATTTGGATAGATGCCTCAGACTTCCACGACTATCAGAAACACAAATCAGACGTAAACCCACAATTTTAGACTATTATTTATGTAGACATATTCGTTACGGTCACACAGCGAACACTCTGGTGATATATTCTTGCTAAGCAAACATTAGTATCAGCAGTCACACAACTGTATAGACACATGCCCACACAAATGGAACACTCCAGAAGCTGTGCCTTGCCTACCTTAAATATTCCAAAGTAGTGTGGGCTACCTTTTCCAGCAAAACAGTTCTGTAACTAGAAAAGCAAGACTCGAGGCTCTCATTCACACTAAGCAGTGCTTTTTTCCTGAAAATGGTATGGAGAAGCATGAAAGAAACTCTCTGGGTCATCCTGGACAAAGGAAAAATTCTTCCCTTTTGATCAAGACTCTTCAAGTACAAGCCAGGAGAGTGAACACAAAATAGACAACAGTAGGTTCCTCCTTTATTGGTTTCTCAGCTCATCCAGGAAAAGGTCTATTTAATTTTTTAGCTTAGTAAACAACTGAAGAAACTGTTGCTTAATATAAACTAGAAGAACTCTTAACAGAAGCTTGCTGCCACTGAGCTTTCTGAAACACATCAACTACAATCCATTTAGCTCAAGTTTTCATTTTAACTCTTTCTTTATTTCCAGCTCCACAAACTAGGAGGAGTAGAGCTATAAAATTGCATGCTATTATTCACCTTTGCCCCACCTCTTTCCTGCTTCCTAAGGCAGATAGATGTGACTTTAAGAGAAATCCTCCTTTTCAGGAAGCCTCTCCCATTGAAGAAAAAATGTATCTGAAGATCATTTGAGAATCATTGCTAGAAAATCCAAAGGCTGGTACCAGGTATGAATTTGTCTCATTAACTAAAGGACTTAGCCCATCAGTCTGAAATGAAAGATGAAGATTTGACTGTGTTTCCAAGACATTTGGTACCTTAAATTAGATTGGACCTGGACTCAGCCTTCAGTTCTTGGCATGAGGACCACTGCAGTGAAAAAAAGCCATCATGCAGGTAGCTCAATCAAGCACTTATCAACACCCATGAATGTCAGTGCCAAGTATTCCTTTTTCATTTGATTAGACACAATGCTTGCACTGACAACAGTGAAGCACCCAGAGAGCACAGCTCCAGGGAGAACATGTTCAGAAGATATACCCAGAATTGTCCTCACTCTCCCTAAAGCATACAAAGAAACCACGTGGATTCTGCAAGCTCTCAAGAGAATTCACCATTTGCTTCTCCTGCACAGAGGCAGGGCCTGTTTGAGGCCTGATCAAATTCTCCATCCACTAGCTAGTGTCCCAGTTTTCTATAATTCTAGTGCTTTACAAGTCCCAAAGCTGACAGTCTTTGGACTTTTGTGTCCTGGATGTAAAGGGCTTGCAGATCTGGCACAAAGATGGAACTATTCCTCACTAAGGTAGGGGAGAAAATCAAGGTGCAGGCCTGATGCAACTACTCAGGACTGACATGAGAGACAGCAGTGAAAGATGGATTTTGATGAGTATTTAAGGATTCTTAATGTCTAAAGGATGGGTAGGCTACGCCAGGCCATAAGCACATTACAAGAATTAGGACTTTGCCAGCCCTTATGATTTCTGAAGACTACTGTAGAGAAGTGATAGCCAGAGAACAAACAAAATATTTCAGATGGGTATTTCCCCCTGCAAAAGATTGCTTGACTCATGCTCTGGAAACACAACAACATTTCTTTCTCCCTTGGTAGAAAGAGATGTTAGCCTGACAGTATGCTCACTCTGAAGTCTGCAAAAGGAAAAGGATCTCTGGGACTATGGCTCAGAATCACCTAGGATATAAATGTCTGTGTGCGCCATCATTCTGATGATGAGTACTTACTTGCTGGTGAGAGAAAAAAGTGATTGTTAGACGTTAACCGTAAGTTTTTCAAACCACAAGGCTTTTTTATAAGAATAGAGAGCTACATGGAATATGAAAAGAGTTCTGAGTTGGTCACAAGCTCAAGGCTTGCAAATGACTAGAACAATGTTCAGATTTGCTTCGCAAAGACTGAAGCAGGAGCTGCCATTGGCACAGTATCTAAACACTGGGAGCCAGGGCAGGGGGGAACCAACCAAGCCTTGCAGTTTCCAGGAAAAATACAGGCATACAGATGCCAAAGCAAAACTGTGCAGAGAGAATTTTCATAGTTGGGGTTTCCAGGAAAGAAAATAATCTGCCACTAAATAATTGATGGGAACCAAAGTAATACAGGATGTGTCAGGATCTACAGGCTTCTGTTTTAAAGATCATTGAGAGAGGGTGCAAACTGGATCATTGCATTTAGAGCCTTTTTTCTCACTTATTTTCTTACTTGTTTTATAGAAGGAATAAGAAACATGAATTTACCAGTTTAGAAATAAACTGATTCCACTTCTTTAGGTCTATTTCAATCTTCCTTCCTCCATAGAAACTGGAAGCTGAAACAGGCAAATACCAGAGCATCTCTACCCTTATTAAAATGAGTCTGTAAGAAAACCCAAGTAGACTTGGAACAGAAAGTACTGTAGACAACGCTAGCTGGGTCCAAAAGCAGAATACAAGTCTTATGCTCTGGCATGAAATGCTTAATGATATGGAATTGCGGTTCCTCTCCCAAAAGGAAAATCTGATCCCATGAGAAACTGATACTGAAACAGGTTAAACCAAGTTGGTGAGAGAAATTAAGAAAGTCAGTGCTGATATGAAGTGAGTACCTAAAAGAAGTACAAATTAAGAGCTAAATTCTCTGATTTACTAAAGGCTGATACAAGAAATCAATAAGTGAAACAAAATGAGGAGGAAAGTAATTTTTGTTTCATCTGTTCAGTGTCCAGGAATCAGAACTGCCCCTGTCAAGCGGTGATCTAGACTCCTCAGGAAGGCTCTATGAAGGGCAAAAGAATAGTCCATGCAAAAATGAACAGCTGAGGTGTTCTTTGTTGCTCTGCTAGAAGACATGCTTCTCTGCTCAGAGGCACGGGCTCACACAGACATTCTGGTGTGGAATGGGTCACAAACAGTCACAAACTTGTCGTTGCTCTTGTTTTTGTGCAGTGCAAGTAGAAATGTTCCTAAAACTAATAATCTTTGAGACAGATATGGACATACCAGTCCATCCAACCAGTCAAAGCTACTGAAGACATTAGGTCAGTATAAGTGCTATCTGCAATACCTGTTGATTGAAGCCATGTTTCTCTTCTATGATAAATGTGTTATATAGACTCCATGGGAGACCGGTCACTGCACTGAAGAGTGTTGCAAGCAGCAGAAATACCAATGACTGGACAATCTGAAAAAAAATAAAATCTGATATTTACTGACTTGTACTAATATTAATATTCCAGGATTTCATATCAGTGGTTAGAAGAGAAAGATAAGAGAAATTCACAGAAATGACATGTTTGCAATGATTAGATTACTGACCACTGGAACAGTTTATTGTGTTAAAGAAAAAAATACTTACGTACTTATGAAGCAGATTTAAACAAAACTTAAGGATTTGGGACAAGAATTTGAATGGAAGCATCATCCACAACACAAAGATATAAGCAGTAGCCTCAAATTTCTTACCCCTTTACTGTGCAGGAAGATCACATCTACGACGAGAAAAAATACAACACCCAAACAAAAAGCCACAAAACCCAAACCACCACCTTGTTTGACTCAAGTATCTTTGAGAGGTGAATGTGTTTAACATACAAGGCTATTTTAATTAAGTAAGCTAATTTAAAAGTCACATACCATTATCGGTCTCAGACTCACTGAATCATTGCACTCACCAGAAAATATCTGGGTTTTTTACTGTATTGTACCAGTAGCTAAATCCCACTATAAGCAAATGCAAGCTTAAAAATAAAAAGTATTTTAACAGTACACTTCATGGATCAAACATTTCCACTAAAATTTAAATACTGCTTACCTCATATTCTGGTCCAAACCCAGCACGACCAGAGATCTGACCAGACAGATTCCAAAGAAAAGGAATTCCTCCAGAGAGGAGAATCATCTTGAAAAGAAAAACACATACCACAGAGGCAATATGAAACAGTTTGTCATCTCACTCTACTAAAATTTCAGCATGATAAGAACCATCTGAGGGTGAATGAGAAATGTTTTATAAATAGGCTCTTTGTTCCCCTCTGATCTTAGCAGTGCACAGAGACCCTGGAACATTTTGGTAGTGGTTAATTTTTGCTTTGCAGAAACAGAGATCAGGTCAAGCTTTTTTCACTAGCATATTTCCAAGCCTACTTACTGTAGACTTTGCTGCTGTATCGGCTTGAGCATAAGGTGTATTTTTCAAACACACCTCATTTGCCCTATAGTTGTATAACATACAATTTTCAGGATGGGTATACAAGATTCATCAACTTGACTGCTGGGACAGTCTTGCCTGCATTCTTTACTGAGAGAAAGGCATTCAGAATAAGGCCACAATTTCACATTCAGTATTAGTGCTGCTTCCACCATTTCACAAAAGCGTCATATTCTCCTTGTGCCTGCCTCGCAATGTCTCCTGCCATGCAGGTTGCGAAGGAACGGCTTGAGACACACCATCATCGAGGAAATACTTCAGACAGAGCTACTGAAGCAAGTCCTAACTGTAGTTCAAGGCAGCAGCGTTTGTTGAACAGCTTGACTTCTAAATGTTTCACATGTACTTTCTTGGCAAGTGATACATCACTATATATATACAAAGATCAGTTTTCAAGTAGGCAGCCTTCCAGAAAGGTCAGTAACAGGTTTTTATCTGTTTGTTTATTTTTAAAAAGCTTACTCTTATAACCTAACTATTAGGGTGCTTTTTGAGTGTCAGCAGGAGATGGAAAGGACCGAAGCAAGCTTGTTTCTGCTTTGCAGGCTACCTCTTAAGCTTCAGAGCTGGAAATCCCAGAAGTACCAACCCCTGAACAAGACAGCTTTGGAAAGGAAACCCGCATAATTAAAGTCTGAAATAAATCAAATCACACTAGTAATTCTACCAGAGCATCAGCCCCACAATTAACTTGCTAGGTTAATGAATCATACTTCTACCTACTAAAAGCAAAGTATTCCAAAACTGTCATCCAATTGCATCAACTTTGGCCACAACAACCTCTTTCCAGTTGAGGCAGTTCCCAAAGCCAACAGAGGATGCAGTTTATGCTCAAAGTGGGAAACCCAGGCTGCAGAGGTCACCCCACTCTATCTCTGCTGGAATCTGATAGTCCCAGGACAGATTCTGAGAAACAGAAAGACACAGCTCAAGATCACAGAAAGGAGAAATATCTTACCATCACATGCAAGTAAAGAAGCTGCATGTACCCTACACATCAGCAGTATCAGCTTGATTGTAGAAGAGAATCATAAAGACATTTAGGTTGGAAAAGACCCTTAAGATCATCAAGTCCAACCGTTAACCCAGCAGTGCTAAGCCCACCACTTACCCATGTCCCTCAGCACCACATCTGCCCAGCTTTTACACACTTCCAGGGATGGAGACTTCCCTGAGCAGCCTCTTCCAAGGCTTGACAACCCTTCTCGTAAAGAAATTTTTCCTAAAATCCATCCTAAACCTCCCCTGTTGTAACTTGAGGTTGTTCCCTCTCATCCCATCACCTGCTCCTTGGGAGAAGAGACTGACATCCCCCTGGCTACACCCTCCTTTCAGGGAGTTGTAGAAAGCAAGACAGTCTCCCCTCAGCCCTCTTTTCTCCAGGCTGAACAGCCCCAGCTCCCTCAGCTGCTCCTCACAAGACTTGTGCTCCAGATCCCTCACCAGCTCCACTGCCCTTCTCTGGACACCCTCCAGGCCCTTGAGGTCTTTCCTGTCATGAGGGGCCCAGAAATGGACACAGCACTGGTGGGGCCTCACCAGTGCCCAGTACAGGGGGACAGACACTGCCCCAGTCCTGCTGGCCACACTGTTCTGACTCCATGGCTCTGTGGCTGGTGTCACTGCCATAACCTTGTTTTCTTTGATAATGGACTGCCCTATATAGCACTGGGCTTATTGACATCAAACGCAAGGCAATTCCTTCAAAAGGGGAAAAGGGCTCTTGCCCAGGAGATTGCAGGGTTGATTGACAGGGCTTTAAACTACATATGGGGGGGAGGGGGGACAGGCAATAATATCAGGCTTGTCTGCAACAAGCTGTGGAGTATCTCATCAGGGTTAGAGGGATGGGGTGCTAGTAAGGGCCTTCAGCCTGTAGCCCAGAAGCAGGCTAGTGACGCTGCATAGCAGTCAAAGTCTTATGGAGATGAACCAGCAGCTCCTGAGGTAGCTGAAGTCAACAGAGAATCACCTGTGACAATGCCTCAAGGGGTGCTCCCCAAGAAGGCGGCACAGCCAACAGCCCAGCTGAAGTGCCTCTACATGAATGCACATAGTGCGGGTAACCGGAGGAGCTGGAAGCTGCTGCTATGATACAGCGGCCATCACTGAAACCTGGTGGGACGAATGCCATGACTGGCGTGTGGCTATTGAGGGCTGCAAGCTGTTCAGAGGGGACAGGAGAGGAGAGGTGTTGCCCNACAGCCTTGGCTGCAGTTATCGTGAAAAGAGAGAGTTCAGGATTGTGGGCAGGATGTGCAAAACAAGAAGTAGCATTGGGACCTTGAACTTCAGGAGGGCTAACTTCAGCTTCTTCAGGAAACTGCTTGGAGATATCTAATGAGTTAGGGCTCTGGAAGGTAGCGGGGCTCAAGAGAGCTGGTTAATATTCAAATACTGCTTTCTCCAAGCTCAGGATCAGTGCATCCTAAGAGCAAGAAATGAGGCAAGGGAAGCAGAAGACCTGCACGGTTGAGTAGGGAGCTTCTGAAAAAGCTTGAGTGGAAGAAGGAAGTTTACACTGAGTGGAAAAAGGAACTGACCACTTAGGAAGATTACAGGAATGCCACTGGAGTGTGCAGGGATGAAATGCGGAAAGCCAAGGCCTCCTTGGACTTACAATTGGCAAGGAATGTCAAGGCCAACAGGAAGGGGGTTTTCAAGTATATTGGAGGCAAAGGGACAAGGAGAGAAAATGCGGGCCCGCTGATGAATGAGATGGGTACACA
>VXBW01004130.1:30763-63786 GCA_013400375.1 Thinocorus orbignyianus | reverse complement strand
AATGAAACAGTAACATTTCTGTTGGTGAAAATTCCCTGCATTGAAATTTGCTGAGAAAAATGAGACTGATCAAGTCTTAATCTTTGGAATCATCAAGTAAACCAAACTGCAATTCATTCCAGGTTCTTTTAAGCCACTGCACAGTAAGACAGCAAATTAGTCTGGTTACTTACGATGTTCTTGGTTGAGAACTAGGCAACATTTTTGAAGGTGCATCATATTGTTCTGTAAATCAAAAATTAATCAGTTGATTTTTTTTGCCTCATTTGTAATGAATTTTATCCTATTGTCTCTGAGCATCAGATTGGAAAGTCACTTTCTTCCAGGATATAATTGTTTGCCAAACCAAATGGGATTTCCTAACAAAATACTGCTTGTTCTCCACTGAACTGCTGCCTTTATTCCTAGGTAATGAATATATACAATCTCTTAAGCGTTATATAAATTCATCATTGTTCAACAAAGCACAGGAAATCAGGCTCCTTAATCAATGCAAACATTTGATGGTCTCTTTAACGTATAACATACAACACAGAACCGTCAATACACACATCATAGTGTGTTTTCTTTGGATTTCTACTTACTCTGTTTCTGTGCTACAGATCCAACACGCTGCGATCCCTATAAAGAAAGGACAAAGCGACAATTGAGAATAAAATATATCAGTTCTCTTTTAATGGCAGCATATCGATGATTTGTTTTCCATGTGTAATGAATACATTGGCTAGCCTGTCAAAGTATGACTTAGTGTCCAATAGTCTAAGCAGGCCTGACATAGCTTAACACGGACAGAAATTGTATGTTCTACTGCCACCAAAAATGTGTTGGTAGCACATTAGTGGTATGTGCATTTTTGAGGAAATTTAAAAAAAAAAAGCTTATAAGAGCCATCAAACACTTCTGTTGAACACAGTCAGCAAATACTTCTGTTGGCAATAAAGATAAAATAGTTTGTGTGTTGCAACAGACATGAAAGGCTTAAAATGTTTCTGTAAAGCAGTCACAGTTTGAAGCCTACCTTTATAACAAATGTGTAAGTCACTGAAACCTTATTCATTCATCCTCTCTCTCTGGCTCAAACATCTTAGAACTTTAAACATACAAAGGTTGCTTAAAAAAATAAAAGAGGAAAGATAATTACACTACAATACAGATCACTGAAAAGTAAGTACACAGAAGCACAATCTGATCTAATTCTCAGTAAGATCATGTGTTGCAAGCAGAGGTGTTGTGTATACAAAGCAAGATTCATTGTGCTTTAATTTTCTGACTTTTTATAAGATATTATTTTCTAACACTCTTTACTGTGAAATGGGGACAAAAATCAGATTAAAACACATGCAAGAACCAGAAAGGTCTCTTCTGATTTATCAAAAGTCCCAGCAAAAAGAGAGTGTTTTACCTTTGTTGGAAAAGGAAATTTGGAAGGCTCCACTGTACTAGGTGTATGAATAGCTGTCAGGGGAGGCGGCCACGAGTGGGTCATTTCCTGGAAAGAGATTTAGAGAAGCAGCTTACAGTACTTTTTCCGATACACACAAGTGAGGTTTTATGCTTAAGAGATTCATACAGATCTGCCAATGATGCCCTTGTTGACCCAGTGAAAACCCGAGACAGTACCTTAGTAAAAAGCCCTTCTTTTAGCACAGTCATCAGATCAGGGTGAGGACTTGCTGTTTTTCTGCAAGCATACCTGCATTGCCCAAGTAACACCAATCTCAGTGTAAGCTTGTAGAGGGTTAAGTACTTTGCATTTGCAAGATTAGGCCTCAGCCTTACAACTATCACAGTTAATAAAGGGAAAAGTAAATAAAGCATGTATGAGTAGTTCTGGGGTTATTCAAAGTGTAGGATTTTCCTATTACAGAAGTTCTTGTATCTCCTTACATCAACAACGCTCTGAAAGGCTTTTCATAACTCAAGGAAGTCAGCCAGAGAGCTCCGACTGCCAGCCGTTCCCCATGCTATTCTGCCTGAAACATTGGCTTTTGCTCTGATCAAGACATCTTTGATGCAGAGCTCCAGGACATGGTTTCAAACAAAAGAGAGACTGCCCAATGTGTTATCTTTAGGAATCTTTCTTCCCTGCCCTTATTCTCACCCGCCATCACTTGCAGGTAAAAGTTAGGAATCGTGTTCATTCTGAAATCATCTCATGATGAGCATGTACCACATGCACTTTGCTCAGATGCTTAAAAAAAAATTCATGAGAAACATATCAGTGCAAAGTATATTTTTGTACTTTTGGCACAAAATAGACTGAAGTCGGAAAATCTCTACTGTGTCATAATTTACAAATGCTATTTTTTCTTCAAGACATCTATATGAAAGTTCAGAAGTGCCCCTAATTTCCTTGTCTACTGGAAACAACACAAAGATTTACAGCGAATGAAACCACATTGTTACCTTTGGCTCTGTAAGCAGTGATCAGAACAATCTGCAGGGGTTTCTGTGCAAGGCGTGCAAGCAGCCTACAACTAACCTGGATGACTATTTGATCAAACTATTACCACTCCTGCCTTCTCCTTTCTTCCCTCCCACTGTTCAGTTCATTGCTCACATCACTCACTAGCTGTGCAATCTTTCAACAGATGATGAAGTCCTCAATATACTGCACTGCACCAATTTGTAGAGGTATTTGTACATGCTTCCTTGTGGTTGCTACAAAAATAGTGTTACACACTACTAACAGGCAAGAAAACAGGTTATCTCATGAAACACAAAATGATGAAGTACATCCAGGAGGAGCACTTGTGCTCTAACACCCACCAGCACAAAGCAGCTAGTAAGCACCTGTGCACAACTACCTTGCTGCTGAAATGCTGCACCAACAACAGCTCCTTGACAGTAATAAAGGCAGCAAGAGTTTGCAACCTGAAGCAACAGTGAGGGAGGTAAATCACAGAAACCAAACACCTCTGTTAGGACTTCGGTGTCTCAGAATAGTACCTCACAGCAAGGAACTGTCTTTCTGGTATCAGTATGACTGGCTTGCAGGTCACAGTGCATTTTAACATCCTGCACAGTAAACAGGTGACACATACACTACTGGGAGCCTCTGCACTGCTCACACATCCAGCTCTGACACAAAGTTAGAGACAGTACTGCATCAGAGTTGGCTCAGCTTTGCATAAATGGACTAGAATTAATGAGGAGAAGCAGCACAGCAGCAGCCTGCACCAACAGGTGGGAAGAAGGCAGGTGCGTGCTCCTGCTCACAGCCATCCTGCCGGGGCGAGCACAGACAAAAGTGTGGTCAGTAATGGCATCACCCTGACTTGACAAAGGAGCAGCCCTGGCCGTTTTGGATTGCTTCTCAGTCTTACTCTTTGACTGCATTGCACTGTATTACACTTACATACTGGCAGGAAGACTACTACTGGTCTTACAATTCCAGCTACACCCAAGGCTAACTTTTATTTTTATCTCTCCACAGCATCCCCCAAAACACACTTCTAGTGGTTGCAACATCTTCTGACAGATCAGAATCATGGTGGTACTTTATTCCCCCACCATGCTACTTTGTTGCATGCAGAATATAAGCAAACCCAGAGAAATTTATTATTTAAGAGCACTTACCTTCAAAATTTCTTCAATGGAGTGAACATCACTGGGGAAGGTTTGCTACAAAAACCAAAAGAAAACAGGGAAGCAGAATGAGTTTGTTTTGTTTTTGTCAACTGACATGAGGCAAACAGATCAAACCCTTGCCCACCAACAGTTCAATAAATTTCATTACAATCCATTAATAATAAAATGCTAGTAAGAATTAAAAGTCCTATCAGAAGGCCAGTTAATAACACACTTTCATGAAGTCTGCCATGCTCAAGTCTTCAGTACAAGATATATATTCTAAGCAAGATGAGAAAGGAGGAAAGTGAATCAGATCTCGTTAAATAACGGTGCTCATTCAGCTGACAGGATTCCCCTTGTTTCGTGACTGATGTTTTTCTATGTACCCTCTTCTACGTACCCATGTGCATCCAGCAGAAAAAGAAGCCAGTATAAATCCCTAAGCTTGGAGAAGGCAAAGTAGAGGTAATTTAAGTGGAGGAATCACGCAACAGGCCCTTGAATACCTGCTCTTGGACTAACGGGAACACCACTTGCTATTACAAAAAAGCAACACAAACATAACTTGTGCAGTTCAAAATAAAGCCTTGAACATACTGCTGCATAGGAGCAATGTGGCGATTTCTGGAAAAGCCTGCAAATCACCTGGATTTGGATGGAGGGGACTGCCCCTCTACCTCTCCCACCCATTTCACTAGAGCGCAGGCAGTGACCACAGCATGCCCGCCTGGCTGGAGTCAGGACTCCCCAGTGCAAATATGGTGAGGACCTCTGAAGTAAGGCCAGTTCCCCGGTGGTGTTCTGGCACTCCACCCATGCCACCTGAAGGGGTCCGTGCATGTCCATGCATTGCAAAGCTCTTGGAAAGAATACAAAGCTAAGCCAATGCTGGTACGTACCAGCTACGTAACAAACAGCAGACATGGCAGATTAAAAGCAGATTTATGCGTTTGCACAATTTATCAGCAAAACCAATTAGCAGCTCCCTGCACATCAATGACATCATGTGTTGGCAGTGTGGAAGACAGAGGGGCTTGGACAAGCACAGTGAACACTTCCTGCTTCCTAGGCAGATGGGGATGAGGGTACATGCACAGCCAGGGTGAGTGGCGATGTCCCCTGACAAGAGTCCATCTGCCCCATGCCTGGGATATGCGTGGTGGGAGAGGATGCAGCAACAGTGTCCCTCCTTCCTATGCTCCCAGCAACACTAGGTGTTGGGTATGCACTGCTTCCATACACTGACCAGTCACCTGGCCATGGGGAAACACCACTTCACTTCAACAGATCGGTTTCTTGTCTACTAGCAAGATGCGTTTTGGAAATACCCATCATTTACACGAGATCTCACAGCCTCTGAAAAGGTCTGCAAGGCAGCATGCTTCTCTTCTCCATTTACCATCTCCTCCTAGCAGAAAGCACCAGAGCCAGCTGTGCATATCCAGCTGCAAGCAGGTACTCACACCTGACCCAAAACTCCAGCCCAGTTTCTCTACTGATGCAGGCCCACACACTCCAGTGAGGTTAAATAAAATGTAACTTGGAAAGAAACCTTGTTCAGAAAGACAGAAATCTAGTTTAAGAGAGTAAGCTGAAGGAAGTGCCACCTTCGTAACTTGCAGTGCTTAAACAAAATCCCCAGGGAACAGCTAGACACAGGGGAAAACGTAAAATTACAATCATGTGATAACACATGATGGGAACAGGATCTGGATTGATGAATTTCCATAATAAGTTTCATAAGGCTGATTGAAGATATGACTTCTTACTCGCAAGCTTAAAAAGCAAAGAGAAAGATTTTAAAAGGTCAAGACAAAAATCAGCATCTTATTGATGAGGATTCATAGACTTAGGTGGCATAAGAGACATTTCAATGTCAAGTATAAGATTGGCTTTAAGATTTTTGAAACAAAAGGCTGGACAAACAAAGCCAAAGACATTACATTAATTTCTACTACAGAGAAATGCAGAGACTACCATATATATGGTAGTCTCAGTAGCCTCTCTCAGTTACTAAAGAACAAACAACATGCTCTTAAAATGGTGACAAGCTGACACATTATCTCCTTTTTGTAATATTCGCAATAAACACATTTTTCCAATTCACCAGCCTGCACAACTGGATCATGAAGGCCAAGTAACATTTTGCAAAGACATATAGTCTCAAGGTTAGTCAAAGATGGTGCCACAAGCCAACACACCTGAAGTACTGTTAAGTATAGCTGAAGTTGTCTGAAAAGGACTTCACTCAAACCTTTTGGTTCAACATACATTCACCACAGTAGCTCAGACCAGCATGACCTGAATCCCACATCCACTCTCTACCCATGGCCGTTGCCTAAAATCACTCAATTCCTTTTTCCTCACTACTGGTAACCTCAGCTAAGAGTAAATCTCTACGTGGAAGATCAACTAAAATAAAAAAAGAGGTACCATATATTTTCAGGGTGTTTTCAGGGTCAGGCAGAGGGTGGTGTGTGTGAGAGGATCTATCTTTTGTTTTGATTCAAGTTTTTTTGACAAACAAGTTGTGCACTTTATCTACTGTAGGTACACCACTTTGGAAACTTCTGCAAGTGTACTGCCCAGACAATGAAGATGGGAAGGACACGCAATTTAGAGTAATTTCACACAGCACTGCTATCCTTGTTTATCTTCAGTGAAGTTATTTCAGAGAGATTAATTGATGAATTCTTACAGATTCCAGCAATTCTGTTTCTGATCACTTACATGCAACCAGCAAAGCATAACAATGTACCTAGAAAGCCAATGTATGGTTACAGAAAGCAAAAGTGTATATTAACACCACATGCACAGGTGATAAATTTTAATGCAGTTTCTTTACCAGAGTAATAAAGACATTAATGCTTGCACTTTATTAGAGCATAAGTAACTCAAAGACCTGCAGGAATTATAATCTACAGGATAACCTACTGCAGCTGATCAGATAAAGAGTATTTTGCTTTGCTCTACAGCATCATTCTTCTCCCGAGGAAGTTAAATATTTGTCTCCTGCACCACAGTGCCTTCAGTCACATGAAAAGCAGCTTTCCTTATGCTAAAGGAGGTGAAAGGACATGGAATTAACAGTTAAAGCATCTGTTAGAAATTTGGCTTTGAAAGATTTTGTCATCCTCCCCCCATACATACCGGGGTAGCACACAATCTGCCGACTTAACAATGTGATGGGGTTTACCCTTGCCCGTTAGAAGTCAAAAAAACCTAGCCACTAAAGGATTAAGTCCTGCTTTGATCCTGAGCTGAAAAGGACTACAGGACTGGGGCTAATTTACAGCAACTACTTAGACATAAGAAGTCCTGGAAGTCATATGAGGAACTAGTCTGCCTTTACTACAACAGGACTGCAAAAGCGCACAGGTGCACATACTCGCAAAAGAGGAGAGGGAGCTCTTAATTTAGAAGACAATTTCAAATCTACTCAGGCATTCCATGCAGGCTGCAGAGTAACTGTGTGATGAAACTCTCAGAAATACGTCTGTCTTTATAAGCACTTTAATGAGCACATCTCTGTTAGAGATACTAAAGAGACACGAATTAGGAAATCAGGATAAAAAGAATCACCCAAAACCAGACTAAATTGCTTGAGAAACCACCTGGTACACAAATGAGATATCTCACTGGCCATAACACATAGGCCAGACACCCAACCACCAACCAGCAGCAGTGAGGTCGCCCAATTAGAGAGAAGCAGAAGAAAAGAACAGCATCAGCCTTCTCTATGCTGTACTCTTTTCCTGCTGACACAGTTACACCTGAGAGACTGTCACAGCAGAAGGGATCAGCAGCCTGCTCCTCAGTCTCAGCATGGTAGCTAGAGGAAAAAAAGAAGAAAAAAAAAAAAAGAGAGAGAGCAAGCTGTTGAAAGAATCCTTGTGAACACCCAGCTTTTTCCTCTCAGGCACAATGCAGTCAACACCGAGAAACTGGAAAACTGGGCATTTCTTTTTAAATAGGGTTTTGCTATAGCTAGTAAAGGAGTAAGTAGTGGGGTTTTTTTAGTAGTAAAAACGGTGTTGAAGAGCTTCTAATGTTGCTTCTTTTTTAAAAAGGTATTCCATCTAAAATTACAGCACACACTTTTATCCCATATATGTCAAATAGAGCTGAGTATAGCTACATATAGAAGCCGGGAGATCTGAAGCTTTCTCTCTGGTTTTTGTCAAGAGGCTGTGGCAGAATAGTTTCAAGCAGACTGTCAAAAAAAAAAAACATCTCCAAGAGAGCAGTGCATTATTTCAGAAGTCACTGGGAGGCACTGCTGTGGGCTCAAACAAGGTCAGCAGCGGTAAGAGTACCTAGACTGGGCAAAGGTGAGGACAGGAGGTCTGGAAGGAGATACTAACTGCAACAGATAGGAGCTGCCTTTCAGGCTAGCATTAAGGTGTTGCAGACCTTTCTGTTCCTTCTTATCTCAGTAATTTCCAATCCAACAGTTTATTTCTGCTTCCTGAGCATAAACAAGCCCTGAGCTTCTCCATCTCCTTCATCTCAGGTGAAATAGGTGCTTGTAGATATCCAGGCATCAGCAACAGTATGCATGCGTTTTATATGCTGCCTATATTTCTCCTCCTAATCAAAATGGATTTGCAACCCATGTGTGGCTCAAGTATGCCTGCTATTGCTCTTTGCCGGATTTCAGACTAAATTATAAGCACTGAGAAAACCCAGGTGAGCAGTGCAGCAAGGAGGAGAAAAGGCAATTACGAGTTCCATGCTCTTCACTGTGTTGTCAGTTTTCTTTGTTTCCTAATGAGAGCTTTGTCACTGCAAGAAGGTCACCTCTTCATGCTAGTAAAACAAAAGCTCACATTTACAGCTACTTCCCATTTAATACTGTATTTTAATATAAATACTTCATTTTATTTTTTTCATGTCGGCTGCAGAGGCTTTTGCCACTTGAATACAATGAAGATCACAAAACTCTGTATGTGTGAAGGGTTAGTTTGAAAACAACAGGCAGTACAAAACCAGACCAACCTACCGTCTTGTCCTCACCTCACCCATACATACTTAGCCAGCTCAGAGCAGGAGATCTTGCATATTAGATATACTCTCCTACTCACACACAGGTCACGCTAGAGATAGCACGCTAACTTAGTCTTCAAAGCAACTTTCCACCTCTGTTTTCTTAAAAATCTGCCCTCTCCATAATACAGAAAGATGCAAGATACACACACACAGAGTATGTTTCCAAAATGACCCAGACAACATGCATTTTAATTAAGCCTCAACTAATCTTGATCACAGATGCAGTAACGTTCTGCTGTGTATTGAAAAAGGCTGCCAAAGTTCAAAGCTCAAATTACCTTGTTGAGCAAAACACACACACAAATTCATACAGGTTTTTGCATGCCACCTTGAGAAACACCAGACAACATGTGTTACCTGCCAAGGCTGTTTAAATGTTCTGAATCACAAAAGAGCTCAAAATACATCTATGATACAAAAAAAAAAAAGGTCCAATGATCTGAGACGTAGCTTACTCCCTCTACCTTTTTTAGAGGATACGGTGACAAAGCTGCTTTCAGGGAAAGCTGAAGCAATAATTCCTAGTTAACTATTCAGGACAGCATTTATCAGAACAAATATGAAAGCTGTGTGAATACATTTATGATTAAAATAATTTCTAGTCAAACAGGTACCACCCATGAGCAAAGTATCAGCTTTTTAAAAGATGCTTTTATTTTGCTGCAGACACAGTGCACTTGTTCCACAGATCTCTTTCTTTCACATGTTCATGGATTCCCAAATGTGTCTGATGCATGGGGGTACCCCTTTCTTAAGAGGGCAAACAAAAAGCTGCTCCAACTCAACCAGCTAAACCAGTTTATTCTGCAGATAGGCGGGTTCCCTAAAAATCCTTCAAACAGCATCCCCTGAATTTGACAAAATTTTCTTACCATGAATAACAATTGTTAAGATACGCTAAAAATGGGGGAAGAGGCAGAAGGGGAGGAATAGAAATGCAAACAAAGAGTAGTTACACAGCAATGCTAACAACATTCTCATGCCTTTGAGTTTTAAATTTTTATTCACCTGTTATGACTGCAGTCAGCCTTAAGCATGAATATTACAGTAAACAATATTTGTTTTAACAGTAAACGACAGACACAAAAGGAGGGGCTATAAAGTAATCCCACCGACTAACAGTAGGCTTGAGTCAAAAAAAAATCAGCCCTGCAAGTTTTTAGGGCACGCAATAAAGTCAGCCACCAGCAGAGTCATCTAAAGCAGGACTCTACTTTTGAGCTTTTGGCCTCGAGAAGGAGCCAGGAAAGAGAAGGGAAGCAGCAGCAAAAATAATTTTGAAGCAGAAACAGTTCTGAGGCTCCAGGGTGAGGTTTGACAGCCCAGGAGAGGCAATGATTCATCCCCCTGTGGCTGCCAGGACAAGTGATTGCATGGTCCCTGGCCATATACAACCCTCTGCTGCCCTTTCCTTCCCTTGGCACTGGCCCGAGCCTGCACTGAGACAGTTCAGGACTTAACCCAGGAAAGGATCATTCCCCTTCTGCTGACTCAGCTGCTTTGATCACCTGGCCTCAGCACCAGATAAGCACCAGAACTGGTGCAGCTGAGGGGGAAGGAGAGTGCATTTCCACAAACGCAGAGCACACCTGGATGGAGCAAAGGTCTTAATTTTACACATCTTTCAATAGCTGGTAAATTCTTTGCCTCCAGAGCCAACCACCTAGAGTCAAATTATCTCCAGAAGCACACAGTTCACAGCTTAACTCTGCTCCTGCAGTGGTAAAATTCCCATGAAATACAGTGAAAACAGTGGTACAATTTTTCACATTTTTCAAATCTGAAGTGCCTCTTATCTTGCAACTGTTACTTGCATAACTTGGAAACAGTAAATTTAAGCACTTTATGAACTGGCTATTTTCGATTTTCAAAAAGACATAAAACCACCCATCCATGCAACCAAAGTATATTTTGCTACCAGCAAATTTCCTTTTCCCTAGAAAGCATGCAAATAGGTAAGACTGTGTCATGATGCTCCAATTCTCTCCTGCACTAATCTAATTCAAGGCACTGTTTCTGCCTGAGTACTCTGTATTACAAATCATGGGAGTTTTAATTGCTTCTAGCTAAACAGATCAGAAACAGAAGAAAGTGATGACTTGGTTTTGAAGTGCAGGGCATGCTGGTGAAACTTACTAACTTCAACAGCTCTCTGGGGCATAAAACCACATTTTCATTTCCAACTCACAGGTTTTATCAGCATCTACCCCTTTTAATATAATAGAAATCATTCAGATCTAGCACCACCGAATACTTAGGTGAACCTGATTTCACCTATCAAGGGAGAAATCAAACAGCTATTGTCTGCTACCATGCCAACTTTCCCTGCCTACATGTGGGTTCCTTGGCTTGTGAGAGCAATCTGAAATCAAAAGCAAATCTTGCAACCATGTCACTGGTGGAGGATTGAGATCAGTGAAGAGCCTACACACAGCGAACAGAGATTTTTAAGCCAGCTGGCTCCCCTTCACAGAGCTGCGGGGCTGCAAAGCCCACAGCGCTGGGAACAGCACAGAACAAGCTCCAGGTGCTCTGCAGAGCTTCACTAACAGCAGCTCAGGGCAGTAGTGCCCCAGCTGCACAGCAAGAGGCTCTGCCAGGGAGGCTGCAGGGAAGGCACAGCCCACACTCGGGGTAGCATTCCTGCACCATCTGCAACGCTGTGGGAAGCGGCAGGAGAAACCAATTCAAAGGACACGTGGTTCAAAACCCACATAAGTACAAGTCAGAATTATTCAGATACGTCACCTGCGCTTGTAAATGTGAGTTTTTGCAAGAATATACAAAGGGAAAACATCACTATCACAGCTGCTGCAGTAAAAAAGACCCCTAACAAACCACAGGAGAACAAATTACACAGGGTGTCATGGTTTAATCCCAGCTGGCAGCTAGAACCATTCCACCACTTGGTCACTCCCCCAAGTTGCAATGGGGGAGAGAATCACAAAAGAGAGAAAAAAAAACAACCCATGGGCTGAGATCAAGACAGTTTAATAGGTAGAGGAAAAGCCGCGCACGCAAGCAAAGCAAAACAAGGAATTCATTCACTGCTTCCCATCAGCAGGCAGGTGTTCAGCCATCTCCAGGGCAGCTGGGCTCCACCATGCGTAGTGGTTACTTGGGAAGACAAACATCACTCCGAACCTCATCCCGTTCCCCCAGCTTTATCACACGGTGTGGGATATCCCTTTGTTGGGGTCCGCTGCCCCGGCTGTGTCCCCTCCTAGCACCTTCTGCCCTCCCAGGCCGCTCACTGGCTGGGTAGTGTGAGGAGCAGAAAAGGCCTGGAGAGCTTAGCAACAAATGAGAACACCAGTGCACCATCTAAAGTATTTCTCGTCCCAATTCTAAACCACAAGACTATATCCAGCAGCCTAGCTCACAAGAGAAGACAGCAGCTCCAGCCTGCCACTGCCCTCATCGCAGACTTGAAAACAAATCAAACCATTTCCGTGAACTGCTACTCTTGCTTTCTTCAGCTGACACTGAATAATCCTGTTAATTTAAGCATTTTATATCAAAATGCTCAGTAAACAATGGTTGCACTATCATGTTCCTGCATGGGTGCCTGGAAGAAATAAAACATTCTTTACAGATTTTTACATGCTATTCTAACTCTGAGATGGATTCTTTTGCTCAATCTAAAAATAAGTGCACGGACCTCCTTCTTGTGTTCAGTGCAAGGAAAAAAAAAAAAATCACTATTTTGTCTTCTTTTGTCTGAAGGAACAAAGGGTTTTGTTTTCTGGAGGAATGGACTGTTGATATGTTTTAATAAAGGATTCTTTAAAAATCTGGAGTTGCTGAAAGCAATTCATGCATCCCTTGTCAACCTTCATCTAATAATAACATAATTAAAACCCAAAGAAACTAAGCATGAAAATTAAGTGCACCATCATTTACATATAGCCATGTAGACAACAATTCCAGCCAAGGCTGATTATTTCATTAGTAAAATTGCTCTACATAAAGAATCCTTGCACAACAGCATCTCCCCTTTGTAACTACTATCTGCATAGTACCTCTCAATCCGATTTTCACCTCTTGATCCTCCCAAGCTTTCTTACCTACTGTCCCCTTAAAATCTTTCCAGTAAATAAATTTTAATACAAGAATCTACGTGCATTGTGTCCATAACAGGCGGAGTCCATGTCCTCTCGTCCCCTTCAGAACAAACACAAGGTATCTTCCAATGTAAGTGTTGAAGGAATGAAAAGCATTTGAGGAAGAGCAGCAAGCCATTATTTCAGTTTTCTCATTTTCTATACTACCTTGTCATGGTTTGCACTATTTACAGTAGTTTGAGTAGCCTGACTCCTAGCCCACTCCAGAAAAAAGTTATTCACTGCTGTACAAGTAGCCGAACTAAACAGAACTCATGTCACAGGAGATTTTTTTTGATAATATCTGTCAGACGAATAAGTAAAACAAATCCGCACTCTGCTGACACAGCTAAATTTACACATTAATTTCCGTTAATATAAAATAAAGGGGGAGGGCTGGAAGAAAAATCACAGCTTTGATATTATTATTCTGGAGGCTGCAGGAAAAATAGCTAAGACCTAGTTGAAATATAATAATTTTAATTTTTTTTTTCCTAAAGAAAAATAGCATGAAATAACACATTAGGGTGCATCAACTTTATATGCAAAATTTAATACATGATCATTATGCATCTATGATCCAACATTCCTGCTAAGTGCCATATCAACTAGTAAAATAATAAAGCTACTTGAAACCCACAAAGGGTCATCATCAAATAAATATGCATCACAAGTTAGAAAATTCAAATGATGTGGTATTTATTTCAAAGGTTTTAAGTTTCTCAGAAGCCCTAGCTTTACTTCCTAAAGTGATATATCCATTTAAGGATCCACATTTTCCTAGAGGTCAGCAGAAATAAGGCTTTTAAAAGCAAATAGCATTTTGCAAATAAATTCTATTCCTTTAGATCTGAGCTGAGCATAGCTACTTTTTGGTTGGGTTTTTGTTTCATTTTTGTTGTTGTTTTGTTGGGTTTTTTAAAAGTAATTGCGCATTAAGATACTTGTTAAAGATATAAGTACAAAGGACACACTTCGGTTCTGAAACCAACTGCTTTAACCAAAATAATCCAGGAACACTTGAAAACCTACCCATGCTTCCCAAGCTTCCACTCTTTCCCATCCCATTCTTGACTACCACTGTGTATCTTACGGACACACAGTGACAGAAAAATTCTGGGTATTCATACTAGAACTAACTTGGAATCACACTGGTAGTACAATCTTCAAGCAGGCTGGTGTCAACCATAAGTTCGGCACTAGTACAGTTTCTCTTTCATGGTAATAGTAATGCAACAGGCATTATTTCATTACAGCTTCATTTCCAAATCCCCTACTGTGAGTTTGAGAAATTATTTGATGGTAAATCCTGATCTTCATTTGAGTTCAAGGATAAGGTAAGAAAACAGTAAACTACACTTGTTAAGACCATCAATGAAATTAGAGGTTTTAGTGGTGGGAGGTGCCCTGTGGATCACCTCAGATAATTAACTACTGCCATCTCTCAGAAGATTTTTGACTTTCCAAACATCACTTTCCCCTTCGAAAACAAGGCAAGTTAGATTTATAATGGCAGCACTTCCCCTTAACAACTCAGTAAAGAAGACTTGGAAATGCAGGGTCTCACACTGCTTTAATACTTAACAGGACTACTTTTTTGAACTGAGTCCTTTTCCTTTTATTTGTCAGCCTGTTTTGAAGAGCACTACCCCATGCAACCTCTCTGCATTGCCACCACTGCAAATAAAGGTTTCAAAACCAAAAGAATTGAAAAGGCAGGCTAGAGTCTGAAGCAGCCTTGCCAGTCCCAGACCAGCACCTGGTACAGGTCTTGTGCTGCTGCTTGGGAAAGACCACACAACTTGGAGGGGAGCTGGAAGGCATCAGCCACAAGCACCACTGCATCAACACAAGCAGGAGGGAAGTGAATAACGGGGTGCTTGTCAGTGAGTCCAAAGGTAGTATTCCCAAAGGGGAAACAGAAAAACAAAACAAAACAAAACAATGTTTACGTTTATAGGACATGAGTTTTATCTCTCTGCTTAAGAAAGCAAAGCTCTTAACTTTTTAAACCTTAATGGAAATTTAAGAAATATTTCTAAATGTTTCTAAACCAAGGAACTTAACCTGTGGGGGGAAAGAAAAAAAAAAAACCCAAACCCAGCAGGATATCCTTTTGTAAGGACAACTTTTGCCATTGTTCTACAACTGACATAAATGCAAACAGAGTATTACTAGATTTGATGTTTTGGGGATGGGACAACAAAATGCCTTATTATTATTAAGACATGTATACACAGAAGAAAGCTGGCCTCCCAAGAGATGAGTATTGGACAAGTCTCTTAGAAAGCTCCCCTATCTTGTCATAGAAGACTGGAAATCACAGCAAGTCTGGTCCACCAGTTACCTGGTCACTCTTTCTAGTATACAAAACTAACTGTTTAAATAGCTTAACTTAAACTTTCAGCTGTAAAATCAGTGTCCAAGGTAGACAAGGCCTGCTCCTAGGACATAACTATTATTACTCAACTGAACAGGCAGACAGACACTTTCATCCTCTCTTCAGCAAACAGTTTTGAGCACTCAGCGCAAAGGCCACAGTGTGCTCAGCTTTGTCTGCCAGATGGATACAGAAGCCAAGGCTGGACGCAGCCCTCTAGGACCTGCTTTGTTCATGTTGTGTCTAGAACAACCAGTCTACAATTAGTATTTAAAATCTGTATGTAGAAGACACTTGCCTCTGTTATGATTCAAAACATAAGGTTCCTTAAAAGACATTTTTATCCCCTAAACTCTGCATTAAAGACTGCAGATGGTGTTTCCCAAGTTCAAAAAAATTCTTTACAGTCAGGTTTATGCACTGCGGAGCTGTCACACACAATATTTCTTTGCAGCTAAGTGAAGTGTGAGGTGCTGAGTGGGCATTTGAGAAGTGATCCCTCCCTCTCAGGTGTATTAGGAAAGCTATTCCACACCAGCCTCCTGGACTCACATAGCTGTTAGAAAACAAAGTGATGATAGAGGACAGAAGGAGGGTCAGTTCACCACTTTTTCCTCATCTATCTGATCTGGAGGGAAGCAGCATCTTTTTGCTTATTTAATATAATGTCTGAATGGCTTATAATTAAAATCCAACCAAGGGAGGTCGTTACAAGAATTACCAAGACACCAGATACCCTCTGCCTAAGGAAGTGTTTTTCCACATCCTTCCCTGAAGCAGCTTCTGGGGACAGCAAACTGGAGAAGGCTTAATTACTTGTGGCGCTCATCCACTACCTTCATTTCCAGATTTTCCTTATTACTGTTTCACTGCCTATATTTTCCTTGATACATAATTGCTCATGGGATGGCAATATTTGTGTAAAACGTTCACATGAAACAGCACCAAAATACTTAAACCACTTTAAAAACTTTAGGGATGTGAGCAGACAGATCGATAACTTTGTAGTCATACAATTGATCAGGCTCAACACCTCTGTGTACTGCAATGTACTCTCAGACAAGGTCTCTACAACAGCACAGCTTCACATGCAATCCCCAACCAACCTCCTATAAGCTGGACAACCGTTTCCCTACGTGCACCACAGAAGGCTGTGGGCTATAGGACTCTGAGGAAACATCTAAGGAAAGGGTAGGACATACCCAAGGGATTACTGCTACCATAGCAAACAAAAGTAAATACCACACTGCTTCTCTTCTTGCTTTCATTATGGAAACGTGCATAGTATTACTGTGGTAACAGTATAGCAAACCAAAGAGGCAAGGGAAGTCAGCCTGTCCTTTACATCGGTAAAGCACAGATGGTATTCTCTCAACACATCCAGCCAAGGATTAATAAAGCAAACCTACAAACAGACAAGCAACATGACAGTCAAGAGTTTAGTAAAACGCTTACTTCAAGTGAGAACATTCAGGCCTTTCACCTTTAGTGAACAGATGGTGTCCAACCAAGTCTGAATTACAACTGACTCTGAACAGCAATGGGCTGATGGTCTAATGAAAGAAACTCAAATATTCCTGGTATAAGGAGAAGTAGGTTGTCAGGATCCAAACATGACATGACTTTGTCTTTTCTTACATGAGTTCACTCTCCATCTTCTAAAATCTGTATTGTTCTTCATAAGTTACTGCTATTCAAAACACAATGTGCATAAGGCATATTTAAAAAAAAACCTGGTGTTATTATTCCATGTTAAAATAAATACTAAGAGCTTTGAAAGAAATATATAGCAGAGTGTTAATAAAGAATCATTCCACACATTGTTTATTTTACAACAGACAGTTAAAATGTGCAGTCATCCTGCCAGTGTTTTCACTTGTAAACACATACAGCAAGTTAGCCTTAAAAATTGTGTAGAAGTGCGCACTCAATTTTCCCCATTTCTGTGGTCTAGATCTCTAAACTTTAGGAATTTCTCCCCTTAGGAGTGCTTTATTTATTGAATTCAATAGTGCATTAAAATAAGTGTTTGAATTCAGGCTTTGATTCAAGAGGAATAACTTCTCTCAGAACTTTGCTAATACAGAAACTTCATCTCAACATCTCAAGAAAAAGTAAATATTGCTATGCTGTTGCAATTCTTTACAAATTCAAGCTCTGAAAAAGGAAGAGAGATCTGAAAACTCTAAGCTTGGGGTTTTTTTAATGGACATTTTTCTTGACTTAATGTAGCTAAATAAACTAGCCAAGATAATATCTCTGACTGTGGCATAATCTAAACTCTACAGCAGTGTACTGAATAGCAATAGTGACTATTTATCTTGAAAAAAAAGTGCACATCTGGATAAGTTACCCAAACCGGCGTTTCTATAAGTAACAGGAGTTTAAGTGAAATTTGATTTTTTTTACTAATATTGAAGGTGACTAATTTGTTAAAAATTAATCCACAAGGCCAGTACTATTGAGGTCTATTTCCTTATCAGCCAAGGCAAACATCACACTTGTTCCTTCCACCTATGATTCAAAAAAAGCTCCCTTTTAAGCACAGGCAGAAAGTCCAAAGTGATTACGTTCAGTATCCTGGAGAAGCAGGACTCCGAGAAAGCAGCAATGCCTTTTATTAAACAAAGGTAGCTGTGGGGAAGGGAAGAACAAAGGACACTTTCCAGCATCAAGCCCTTGTCAGTTCTGAAACAAACCTTAAATCATGTCCACAGGCAGCTGCAGTTTGTCTTCCATACGATTGAGCATACGCAAAGGCAGCTAGGCTGACAGCAAAGCCTCTCTGGGAAACGCACCCAGACATTTTGCTCAGAGCAGGATGGACTGCTAAGACTGTGCCTCACACTATTTGCTACACCTGACAGCATGCAAGAAGAGCAACTCAATATCTAGTGACATTTATAAACCTTTTGACCAACTGAACAATTTGGCAAGAAAATATAACATTGCTAAGGCAGTTTAGAAAGTGAAATTAGTGTGTTGAAAAGCAGGAGATAAAAAAGGTAGGAATATCACCTTTTCCAACTGGGAATTTAAATATTCTGCTGCTTAAAACAATTTATCACTAATCTATGGTCTAAGTAATAAATGCTCATCATTATTATGATGAAAACTGGCAGCTAAAGCTTGGGGGAGGGCGATATTGAAGATAATTCAGACAGCAACATCATTAGACATCACTGAAAATGAAAAATGAGACCTGAAACTTCAAAACACAGAATAACCACATAAAAAAACAGAAGAGGTATAACTGACAGAAAATAGACTACGCTGAGTGGTATGCTATGCCAAGAACACCACTACACTCTCAATGTCACTTCAAAAATTAATTTATCAATATAGCCAAGCTCTGAAAATAGGTAGCACATCAGCTAGGGATGTTGAATTTCAGGATCTATATCACTGATTTAGAACCAGCCATCAGCTTCGAAAGCAGCCAGTACTGCAGATTGCAGAGATCAGGTCCCCACACACAGGGCTGCTCACAGAGAGCTGGACATCCACCCTGAGCCCACCCCTGCCCAGGACGCCAGCACTATGCTGTAGCCAATTATCACTGCCCCTAAAGTGGCAGTGGCTACTCACTGCCTTCTTCAGTGAGCTCTGGCAACCTCACATCCTACCAGGTAACATTGGGAATCACTTCTGCAATACAAGACTATACCAGTTGCCCTTTTAAGCTACTTATCACCAAAACAGCAGCAAACTTTTTCTCCCCTTAATGCTCATACTCATTGAAAACCAGAGAGCTGACCAATACTTCAGCGTTACAACTTCTTGCTGCAGGATCTCTATGAGGTAAGAGCACTGTGATCATAAGAGAGACAAGAAGCAAGAGCAGTACCACCAGGCTCTTCGTAATACACACCACTGTGCTGATGCAGACAATGCCTATGCAGCATCCTTAAGCTGCAAAAATGCCACTTCCACTGTGGTTCACTAGAGAATCCACAAAGAAATAAAATACAAAGCATGTGTTAATCAATTTCCTTCACTCAAACAATGCAAAGAATCAGATCAAACACCAGAAGGTGCTCAAACTAGCCCCAGAGTATTAATGTGATGCCCAACATATGAAGACAGATCTGTGTTTCTTTCATGAAAAGACTTCTTTCGAACAAGACATCAGAGGTATACGGTCAAAATAATTCAGAGGCTTGAAACAGGCAGATTTACTCTCTGAGGAAACATCTCCAGTGGCATTCAGGACCACCAGAAGAATGACCCCCAGACTGGCAGTTAGCTATGAAATGCTGCTTAGCTGGGGAGAATCACAACTACACACAAGTGGTTCAAGACTTGATTTCTTTATAAGCTCTTTCATCCTCCAATAACTAGAAAAGTTAACTCAATTTACATGAGGCAGCCTGCAATTACAAGGCTTACTGAAAACAACCCCCTCTCCCCAACAGCCCATCCTTCAGCAACCTGCTCCCAGCCAGAGACAAAAGCCAGACCCAGGCAAGACCACCCCCTGGACTTTACAGGGCTTGGCCACCTGCCTGGGTTTCACCTTCACCCGCTGAAGGCAGTGCCAGACATTGCCCTGGCACAAGTGGCTTAGTGCTGAGCCACACCTGTGTGGTGCACTTACCTCTGTGAACATGCCTTACTGCCTTCCTACATGGCAGGGGAGATTTCCTGTTTTCATACATCCCCTTGTCAGCCCTAATCAGTGTCAATAGGCTATGGTGTCTTTTGTGCTGGTGGTGTCAGCCCTGACAGGAAAGAACTTTTAATCTCTTCCCTCGCACAGAGCCATGAGAAGCTGTGAGCACTCCCAGGCATAACTCCCTTGGCTCCTCTCCGAAAAACGCTCTCTTAAGCACACGGTTGCCTAGCAATATTTGCCTTCCCCCTGTAAAGTTCAAAATTGGCAACATCTGTCCCTTTGGCACTTTCCACTTGTGCAAGAAACAGTACAGAGAGTTTCAAAAATCTACATCACATTGGTGGAAGATATTTTGTGTGAGCTGTTAGAGCTGCTTTGGCATTTTATTGCTGGTTTATTTCCAGCCTGGACAAAACGTGTGGCTTCTTCCAAAGGCGAAGCACACAAGGGAAAAAAGCCCTCCACATCCAGTGGGACTCACCTATTAAATCAAATACAAGTAGTTTGTTCTGTTTACATAATTACACCTACATGCTATGGCTTGGTTTAGAAAAACTGAAAAAAACAACATCAAAACACTGCACTGCTATGTAATTCTCCTGTCCACTGGGACTGACTTCAATTTCTCCTAAGATACTGTATGCAATTCCAGTGAGAGAAAACAAAAGAAACCAAAATCTGTTTAGGTGTTTAAAAATGCAATAGCTGTATACAATCCTGGCCTCATAACCAGTAGCATTGTCAAACCCCCAAACTGATGTGTCTATAAAACTCTCCCAAAGAGCAGTGATCAGGGTCAATGCTTCTGGATGTATCTGCAGTACAGCTCCTATAGCAAATGAGGGCAAAAACAAATGAAATTAATGTAAGAGCATAAAAAGCACCAACTGCTTTCACTTCCGAGAGCCAAAAAAGGGCAGTGGAGAAGACTCAAGTAAAAGGATAGATCATTGGGCACTTGGTACTACTAAAAGCAGCAACGAATCCTCTAGCTAACCTTTTCTTAGCTGCAATTCATTTCAGCTCACTCTTACCACAATGCCTAAGGGTTACGAAAAAGGCCTTGGACCACACAGCTTTGGATATTTACATGCAAGTTATTAGGGATGCTTACTGGGAATGATGTAGCTCACTTTCAGCCCTTCTAGTGTACAGGACAGAAAAATTTTGTACTTCAAACTACAAAGGAATTCTTAAATAAATCATAAAACAATTTTTAAACAAACCTTAGACATATCTGACATTTAAACAGTTATCAGGTCAGAAACAAAGCCACCCCTCAGCTTTTCATTTTATCAAGCTTATCGCCGCAGGCTAAAAGAAAACTGTCTGTCACTGCTAATATCAAGGAAACACAGATTTTCAAAAGACTGAGGGCTTGTGGTTTAGGTTTTTCTTTTCCAGAATTACATCTAAATGAAAAAAAAATTTAAAAAAATATCTTTTTTTCTTCTTAAAAAGACCTTAAAGTTGCAGGACAATGGAGTCTGGAGACCAAGCAGAGAAACAGTTGAGTCCACTACAGTCACCTCCTCCTCTGACATAAGTGTCTTTTGAAACTGGCCTCAATAAGCTGTCAGTGGCCATGTTTTGTCTTGAGCTCATTAACATGCACGTCCCCTGCCACCTCTCCCTGCCTTCAGTGGTTGCTTTGAAGTTGCCTTGTTGGAAGGTTTGGCTGTCATCTGCTCTTAGCCTTCTCCTCAGGCTTCCCAGATCACATTTCTTGTTTATTGGTTAAAATATTGGACAGTATTAGCAAGCAAGTATGAATCACCTCTTGTAATGTTTCTGCTGCTAATCACAACATCCTTGATTTTCATTCATTATGTGCACCCAAAGGCAAGGAACCAGAGTTCTATTTTCATTTGCTGCTTTGTCCCCACAGCAATTCCCTCTTTGAGATGCTACTGCACGAGTACACATTACTCTGGTCAGACAACAGTTCTGTATACCAGCAGTCACCACTGGAGACCCATAGGAACAATAACCAAAGATAAGGTTGACACGAAGTTTTCTTGTTTTCACACAGACTTTTAGCAGGTGCATCAGGCAATTACTACAACATACTATGATCCACACAAGGTTTTAAAACAACCACCTCACTTTAACAAAACATTTAAAACCAACAAACCAATCTCTCCCTGACACAACACCCCAGCAACCGGTAGCTCATCTCCTCCCTTGCAAGCTTACTATCCCACATGAGCTGTTTCACCAACCACTAACGCTGATGCAACTGCACTGTCTACCTGACAGTCAGGGAATGCTGTTCCCATTCCCAAGTTACCTTTCTTTTAATTTTCTAATAAATGTATTTCTGCAGTCTGCTCCCTTTGTGGAATTTTGCTTCCCTTAAGTTGCCACTGAAGCAGCTAAGCTTTGTATGCAAAGACACAGGCTGCCTCTGCATTTAAAATATGTGTGCAGAAAACTTTATTAGTTAAAAAAAGAGTTATGAATAATAGTTTCCAACTTTTCTAAGAGATTTTTAGAGAAGCAGTAACATTTGTCATTCATCCAACTAAAATTAGACTCCCTGCTGTTCAGAAGTAAATAATGCTGGCTGTTACCAGCAAGGTCTAGTTTGATGCTTATAGCTTCAATTCAGAAGACTGCTTGGGGTCAGATAATTCATGCTGGTCTCCAGGCTGGGTCCTTCTGCTGAATTTTAAATTTCAGAAAGCAGTTCTGGCAAGGACTATACAATCATCCCAGGGAGGGGGAGCATCACAGGTTTAAGTGATGACAGGAGTGGTTAAGGTTTCAAGGTAGCAAGATGGGATTCTTCTGCAAGAACCAAAAAAACCCGTTTTCAGAGGAAAAAAAATACCCAGCACACAACCCACAACATTATGATCTTACTCCTCTTTTGAGTTACGTCAGTATGACTAACAATAATCAGTAAAACTGAAGCAGTGATACTTCAAGACACATAATTCCAGGTTCCCAGAAAGATACACTATGACTTATCAAAGCACTTTAGCAGGGGGGGGAAAAAAAAAAAAAAAAAAAAAAAAAAGTCAGGTCTTCAGGTCCACAAGCTTTTCTAAAGGACTAAAACAGAGACCACAAACTTCAAACTAAGCACAGCTTGCAGACAAGCTCTGCAACTTTGATTTGGTTTTGTTCAGCAATTATAGCACAAGGAAAGCATCCTCATATGAAACTCCTGCAAGACAGAACAGACTCTTGAACAACCTGTTTTCAGCTGCCTTCAAATCATAATTCTTTCCTTCCATCCCTGGCACTCACAGGCAGCACCAAAGCCCACAAACTCCATGCTGTCCCTCAAGCCACAGCTACTGTACCGTAACTGCAGCCCCAGTGGCACACACTACCTTCCCCTTGCTCTGTTTAGCATGTACAGACTCACAGAGCTGGCACTAGACAATTATGGGATCCAGCAAAACCATCTCAATCATATTTTCCATACTTGCTCATAAGCCAGCCACTCATTCCTGCTGCCCTGCATTTCAAGAATATCAACCTGACAATGTCAAGCACTCAGGAAAAATGTGAGAGTTTGTATCACACAGATATTTTGCCATTTGCTGTGTTAGATGGAGCTTTACAGAGCAGCTTCCAGTAGTTGGGTTGGGGTTTTTTTCCCCCTCTTTTTTAAAGACAGCACTCTTTAGAGCTGCCAATGAGAAAGGCAATGGTCTAAATGCTGTGCTGGAATCTTAACTAATTCCACTGAGGATGGCTGATCATAAGTCTTTCACAGGAAGAAAAACAACCTAAAAAATCTCAAACAAAAATTTTCCCAGTGATTAATATGCTATGGCAGCTCGTTTAAGCCTGAGTTTCTCACAGCACAAGAATGGATGAGACACGGACTTCTGAGTCATCTGGAAAGATGCAAGACAGTTTATGGAAATTCTTGCTTGACCTTATCCCTTCTGCTCTTGGTCTCTGCAGAATTCACAAATCTCTATTTAAATACTCTTTCTTAGTCTTCCATTACATTATAAAGTGATAGAATTAGAAAACAAATTCGGACAAATGTTCTGCAATGGTGCCCACAGACACTCTATGGACAGAAGTCGGGTTTGGTGTAAGCCAAAGAACTAAGTCCATCCATACCTGATGGGAGAAGCCGTCATTGACTCAACCACTTGTTTCTTGGCATCCTCTCTTACCCCTCTTCACCACACACTCAGGCAGATGCAGGATATCTGTTCCTCTCTTCACACTTCTTGTGCTTCCAAGCAGGAAGAACAAACACTACCCATTTCTGGTGGTCTGGTGGCTGAATATACTACTATGATTATGATTTTTTTTTAAACAATTCCCCTATTTTTTTGTATTTTACATAAAAAGTCAAGCCTAGACCTTAGAGCCAAATGAACAAACAAGGATCTCAAACTTGAGAAGTCTTGCTGTTGAGAGCTGGTAACTGAACACTGTACCTTTCTCCAAGCATCAAAGAGGAAAGTGAACAAGCCTACTTCTAATTTATAATTTCTGCAGTCTGACATACTAACTTTGAACAGAAGGGTCTGGTTAAACTGAAGTAATAACACAAGATGTCCTTTGGGCTTTTGAACTAACTACCTGCTCCTTGTCTTGTATGCTCTCACCCTCCAGCTCTTCAGCTCTTTCTTCCAGAGACTGTAAGCAAACATTAAAAAACCTGTAGTAACAATTGTCAAACAATTCATGTTTGAGCTGCTGCTTTAGCAGTCTCATGCTAAAAAAAGATAAATTTACAAAACGCTTGTGGTGAAGCAAAGAAGTCCTCCTCCAATCATGTAAGACACTTCCGATTATGAAGAAGGCAGCAGATAAGACACAGAAGTAACACCGTAACACCTTGTTACCTCTCTTGGTGCAAAGCAGCAGGGGGAAAGGAAAAAAAAGAAAAATCAAACAAAGAAATATAAAAAGGAGAGGAAAGAAAAAAGCCCAATGTCCCTTCTATTCTGTAAATAATAAATAAATATAAGGTTGATAGAAAGACAACAGTAGTAGCTTAATGCTAAATACTCTGAATTCATTAGTTAAGACCAAAGATCCGTGTTATATATATTTGAAGAATTAAATTTTTAAAGGATGCAGGATTAAAATAATATATTTATTTCTAGTTTACAAAATTCAACTGTCTGACCACTCCTGCCAGTAGAAAAGCTCAGTTACCATGGAGAGAAGTCAATGAAAAAATGTTTATCTAGAATGGACTTCTTATTTTTATCATCTAAATTTCTTTCCAAGTATTTAGTCACATACTATGCAACAATCATGTTTTAACTGCCGGCCATTCAGAAATGTTTACTGAGGTGAACAGAACTCAATGACAGCAATCCCACTTTGAACACAGAGACTTTTGTGCACACCATATGCTTCAGGGATAATACAGCTGTTACCAAAAGGACTTAACATGTCTGAGCACCTTCATTGTCTCTTGTTACTGTAGTAGTTTTTTTCCTGTGCTTCCCAGCTTGTAGGTGAAGAGGAGAGTCTGATGAGGTCTCATCACATGAGATAAAAGGAGCTACTCCCTAAGGTTTATGAAACTGCCAGGAAAACAGAGCCAAATCTCTAGTGAGCATCAAGTGCTATACATTCCTCAAGACTATGCCCTTAAAAATGTTTGAGGATTTACCAAGACTGCTTCTTGGCCTTGCCATCAAGCCAATTCCTTTTAAGACATCACAGTCTTTGTCAGTGGAGGTATACAAGGGTCTTTGTTGGTAGTGTGGTTCTCCTAAAGACATGAAAAGAGAGGATGGCTTAAAAGCATCCTTGTTTAGGTGCTGGAAGAAGAGGCAGAAACTGTTACATTAACAAAAGGAATGCATCAATGCTTCATGTACATTCTACTGCTAAGTCTTCTCACAATAAATTTGGAAAGATGCCTTAAAGAGACAGAGATGACGTTTGAAAGCGACGGCTTTTATTTGGGGAGAAGCTGTTCAGTTTCTTTATGTGAATGCGAAGTGAGTCACTGCAGTTATCCACTGTGGATTAATTCACTCCACAGTGAATCTGCTTATCTATTCATACTGGAAGGCTTAACTTGTCAGTGTTGCCACGAACAGAATCTGTCAATAATGAATTCACAGCTGCAGGTGACATACGCCTTAGAAACTGAATTAGTCAAAAAACACATGGTAGTAGAAACAGCTTTCCTAAGTGATACCAGTGGAGATAACAGGAAAAACTGTATTTGGCATGTGGCTGTTCAGTATAACCACAGTCGAACAGTTCAAACAATTTGTAAAACCGTGCTCCTGGTTGCTGGGATGAAGAGAGAACAGCAGTTTCTGCTAGTCTAGACCTATTCACTGTCAGGGTAATGAGGGGGCAGCAGCCTCCCCACAGCTCCTGTTTCACGAAAAACAAAAGGGAGAGCCAGCCTTTCAGCTGAAGGATCCCTTGATTAGCCTTCCCAAGATCCTTTCTTCGGGTAAATCTTTCACCTGCAAGCAACATACCTAACTGGATGTTTCCTAAAAGCAAGCCAGCCCAGCCCCATTCCCCAATTACCTCTCTCATAATGTGCCTGGAAATATACCCAGGCGTGCAACCACACTGTTTCTTCCTCTTCACTCTCCAGGCTTTAGCACTGAAGGACTGTATCATTGAAATCAAACAGAAATAAATAAATATGAGAGTGACAAGCCTGTAACAAGCAGAAAATGAAGTAATGGATTTTTCACTGGAGCTTACAGAGCCGTTATCCAAATCACCTATGCATGAAAATGTCAGAGGTCACAGCCCAAAGATACCTACCTTGAATCATTTGGCTTATTCACAAAAGGTTTCATCTATTGGCTTCAAAATGGATGAAGCATGTAATTAAAACAAGCATTTTGGTTTGTGCAAAACCATTTCTTTCAATATCTTTAATTGTCCTTTTATTATGTTCTTACTCTGACACAGATTTAACAGCACTCCCACATCAGCGTGGACAATACTACTCGTGCTCTGGGAGCTGTAGAATTTTTATGGACCTTTGGATTCAGTCACAAGCTCAATGGGAAGTGACAAAGAAGTTTCATTCAGCATACAGCATCATAGCTAATGTTGCCCTATCTAAAATCATATTAAACCAGAGATATGCAAGGTGACATAAAAGGCACAAAGATAGGAAAAGAGATAAGATAAAAATAGAAATGAGACCACGAGAGTTGGGAGAGAACGAGCACATATCATTTCTGAAAACTAAGCACGCCCTCAAAAAAAAAAAAAAACAAAAAAAAAACCAAAAAAACACCACCTCCAAAGAAGCAAGGAGTTTTAATCCCTGAAACGCCCTTTATCTTTTTGGCAATGGATAATGAAGAATGGGTAATGTAGAAGGTAAGACCCTGCACTGCTTTAACTTTCTTCTCCCAGGAATAAAATATCCCAACAAGCAAATAATGAAATGCACACCATAGTGCACTTCCTATTTTGAGATACGGTGTGCAGTGCCAAACCTATTTTGAAGCAAATAAAGTCTCTTTGCATGAAAGTACTTCCATAACTTCTCAAAAGTGTCATTTTGCCAGTTTTCTCTCATTTTCCACAAGAAATTGCCTACAGTCACTTGCAGCTAATCAATACCCTTCTCCATGAAAAGCAGACTGCACCCACACTCTCCCTTGGTGCCCCATGCTGCCTTCTGCTGAAGAACAAACACATAGCACACTTTCACTCATTTTACTCATAGTTGGGACAAGAAAGAGGGTATCTCTTGGCTTGAATGGAACATTTTACAGAACTTTTAGGATCTTAAACCTACAGAACTTGCTCAAAAGGCATTTGATTAAGCAGGAGACAGAATTGCCTCATAGTTCCTGATGAAGCTAGGCTGAATCCATCTGGCAGAAATCCACAGCATGTTTTTTGTTTACATTAATACTTTCCTAAGGTAGGACAGTGAGATCTTACAAAACCTACTTACAAGAACCCTGCGGTGTTCAGTCACTTATCACAAAGCCCCCAAACCTTCAACCTATTAGGTGACCATAGAACTCACTGCACAGTCAGCTGTGGCAATATTCAGTGAGGGTTTGGGGCTTGTACCCACCAGCACTCAGACCGAGTACTGATGCTCTGCATGTACTAACTGCAGGTGCATCACCACTCACCCTTCTCAGCATGTCATTCCTCCCTTCTCTGTTTCAACAATCTTTACAGACAAAACAAAAATCATAGCAAGAGAAACAGTCTCTCTAACCATAAAATCTGCTCCATAAGAAAACCACAGAGTCATGGCAAGCATTGTATTTTCACCATCCAAACAGGTATCTCACTCAGGCCAGCAAAAGCCAACCCCAAAATGCACTTTCTAAACACAGTAACATGTGCACAGCCATCATTGTTTCCGGTAGTCTCTGCCCTGTGATGACCTGTTCTTCCACAGCTGAACTCACCCTGCCATCAACAGAGCCCCCACAACAATTGCACTCACCTCTATGGAATCAGAAGTGATTTCCAACTTGGAAAGTTTGGCTTTGGCATTCGCCTTCAAATCTGAGATTTTTTCATAGGGTTCTTCATGGTATTCCTCCAGGAGAGGTTTGAGCTCTGGTGATTCAACTGGTGCCTGATCTTGGCCATCCATTGGTCTGACATAGGCAGTTGGTTTCTGCTGTATTGCACTGGTTTTTGATGGCAAAGATGGGGGAAAGGTGTGAGACAAAGGCTGTGTGGTGCTGGTCAGCTTAATGGCTGAGCTTTCCAGACTTTCCTTCTCCTGTGACACTGTCACCAGTTCCTGAGATGATTTTGTTTTACTGTAGGTTGCCCCATAACTTTTGCTGCTGTTCTGTGACCTGGAATTGATATGCTGGCTGGAATGTAGAGATGACACGGGTGTCACTGGAGAAGACAAAGATGACAGCAATGGCGAAAGTGCCAAAAGGGAGGCCTGTGGTTCATTAGCACAACCTTCACCAACTGTGTGCCTGTCATTTCTCTTGTGGTGAAAACCTGTGTAACATTGCTGGCCACCATGATTGTGTTCTTGACCTTGGCTCCAACCACTGGATAAGCTGTGACTCTTGGTATGCAAACCTGAAGCTTGTTCTGCTCCTGACTGTGCCTCTTGGTGATGAATAGAGTGGCTTGGAGGGGGAGGAGCTAGAGCTGTAGGTCCCATGGGTGGATTGTACTTTGTGCGGTGGAACACTGATGGTAAAGTATGGCTGCTTTTTTCAAGAAAGTACGGGCGATCAGGTTTTCCTTGTGGGATCAGAGGAGCCACACTTTTTGGAATCCCTATGAGATTCTGGTGGGATTTGTTGCTGATGAGCTCCTTGACCTCCTCATAATTACCCAGCATGTTCTGAATTCGGCTTGACAACTCATCTTCTTTATTAGTCTGCAACAGAACAGAGGGGGAAATTTAGAAAGCACAGACCCCTGTGCTTCAAAAGATCCAGCTCCAGAAGAGGCATTCTTCAGGACCTTATTTTAATCACCATGTATTGCCACAAATGAAAATTATTCAAGCTCATCTTGATCCTGTATGTAGTCTTTCCAAAGCAAGTGCAATTGCTCTAGGCTCAGAAGAACTAATACTGACAAGACTGCAGGTGTGCCTGCAGTCTTCAGGAACACTAACATCAGATCCAGTTTCAATCACAGCTGCAGGCAGATTGGCAGCTAAGCTGCTCCTGCTCTTGAGCACTCTCCCTCAAACTCCCAGACTATAGGAGGCCCCCAACTGAACCTGTCCAACCCAAAGTCCGTACTTACGTACTGAGTTTCAAGCATATAAACTGATGAATATGGATTAGGCAGGTGGGAAGATGCTGTGTTTGTCCATATAATGCTCGAGTCTGCTATGCCATATGCAGAGACCACAGCTCTCGTCTTCCACCCCAACCCTCCTTCCTCCTCCTCCACCACATTACCTTATACGGTTCTGCAAAGAGGGGGGTCTTCTCAGGGAACTTGTCTTTCTCCTGCAGAGCCTCCTGATTCCGCCTCTCTCTCTCTCGAATACGTAGCAAGTTTCTGTCTTCGCTGTACAAGCTTTAGGAAAAAGAGAAAGAAAGGACTGTCAAAACTTCGCCACATTCAGAGGTTGAGCTTTGTCTACTCTATAAAAAGGCTTGAAAACTTACTCTGTACTTTAAATGCACATTTGTAAAGCCGCTTACCTGGCAAACCATGTAGTTGCATTTAAAGTAATCACATATATTTAAAGAGAAAATCTCAGAAACTTGGAAAATATGAGGTCAAAACACCCTGTTCCTCCTCAACCACATATGCATGCACTCAATTCCACCAGCCCCACAACAAAACAGCAATAAAGTCGTGTTTCATGCACAGCAGGATGACTTATGAAAAAGCAGATCCTTTAAACTACATCTCCTCCATGAAATGCATCTGTAAAATAAGATAATCCCTTTCTCTAATGTTTATGGAAACTTGAGAAGAAAAATCATGCAGGTATAGTATATGGATACAGATTTTTCTCTTCTCTCCTATTTCTACTCTACTTAACAGCCTACTGCATACCTATAATTCCTACAGTCTTCTTAGTACTCAACTTCTTAAGTGTCCCAGTTTGAAAAGGAAGAGCCTTATCTTCCCCACCAATGACATCTTCTCAAACACCACACCAATGATCATCTGCTGAAAGTTTAATCATCCCTAACGGACAAGTAGAGGGCTTGTTTTCCGGTAACAGTTAACCAAGAGGTCTGACTACTACAGAGGCAATTTCTTGACTCAGTGTGAGCTCTGGAAAAGGATGCTGTCTGATCACAAATTTCCATAAATGGAACTGCAGCAAGGAGCTACTTGTGTCACTAAGACAGAAAAATATATTCAGGGGTTAGAGTGTGTATATTTAAAACAGTTCCCAACTTTGTTAGTGCTGTACTTTTTCCAAACACAGTAAACCAGAAGTTTCCAGTAGGCTCTATGTAGCCCACTTCTGCAAACGAATTAAACATTTTTAAAAGTGTAATGAAAAAAAAAAAGTAATACAGATCACTGATTCAGTAAATATACACAATCCTCCTGGTACAAACCACTTCTGTACATCTGATGTCATTTTGCATGTGAGCAATTTCATATTTACAATCAGTTAGTCAGTCAGTTGCCCTGTGTGCACCAGTATCTTCCCTTAACAATTATACAACTCTCTTGTAAGGTGCTTTTCTGATGTGTTTGGACTAATCAGGACCGTTACCTCAACCAGGTGCTCACCTCCAGCTCTCCCCACCTACCTTGACCTTTTGAAGTTAACACCAAGTATGTTTTTGAGCTTAACGATAGTATTCAGTGCAATATTGAATGTACAAAGGGACAATCTTAAGATAGTTTTAACTCCTCCTCCTTTAGCATCAGCTGTTTTCCCAGTCATGTTTTTTCCCCTGTCAGCTCTTTAGCCATAAGTTTCATCTTTCAATAGAGACAGACACATAGGAAATTAAAAGACACAAATGGGATCTACTTTTTACAAAGGTGACAGCTGTGCTAAAGAGCAAAGCTTCACGCCTTTTGATACACTTACACATATTTGGTCTGCATGATGCTGCTGACATCTCAGCCTGCGCTGTTACTAAGTCTGTCTTGATCTACACCAAGCACTCAGACATACACAGTACTTTTCAATACAACTGCATACTTGGTTTTGTTTGTTATCTCCCTGGTACTTATTAAATTACACAGCACACAGAGATATTGTGCCAACTTTCCCCAAAATAGATTTTGCTACTTGCAATCCACAGATTATTGTGGCACATTCAGATCCAGGCCTCCCAGAGACAAGCTGTTGAGCTGGCAGAGCTCTCTGCTGAAGCAGAAGATAAGAAATCAAAGTAATTTAAAATGCTCCTCTAAACAATACATAAGGACAAAAGCCACACCCAATGCATTTCTTTTTAAAACAGATTGTTTGAAAATGAGCCACTCTCATTTTATCTTCCCAGGTAAGAGACTATTCGTCTCATTCAAAAGGCAGAGAAAGACATAAAAGCCACAAGACTGAACACAAGTCTCTTGGGGAATACTGTCAAGACTAAAAGAGTAACTTCTCTTTTAAGAGACTCTTCCCAACCTCCTTAATAGCCTCAGTTACTTTTCAAAGCTCTGACATCACTACTAGAGCATACCACATCACTTAATAATACACATTATTATTTGGTAAGGCTTATGCAATATTTGAATACCTGAGATCTTTCAAGGTGCACTACCGTAGTAGTCATTCCTATAAAACACCGAGGACTCAGCAACAGCCTCCTCACGCTACTAGAGTCAAGCATCCTATCTTGCCATGACTCCACTACTCGTGCTTGTCTATCTTTCAACAGTAATCTAAAATTTGCTCCCCAATCAGCTTCTTCACATAAGATTTGTTAGCAAGGAGATAACGTAGATAACTTTCTTCACAACAACAACAAAAAAAGAGCAATACTTAAGACGGATCCAGTTAACAAGCTGAGTATCATTTCCACACACCAGACGGCCAACATGGGGAGTTAGTGTGGATCCACGCGCTCACCTGTGTTCTCCCCTTTGTAAGATAAACCTATACAGAAGATGACTTGGTATCAACAGGTTTTTTCTTCTATGGTTGCTGTGTAAAAAGGGCAGGATCTGTAAACTACTCAGACTACTATTCTTGCAGGAAAATATAAAACAGCACATCACTATCAACAGTAAACCAAGATTCAAAAGCAATACTGCTGATGAACAAATATCGACAGATCCATGCATGTACTTCCCTCGGCTGGAAGAGCAATGAGAGGCCTGAATCACTCCACAACGAGCCTCTGCTGCAAAACAAGGAAGTGGAAATTCTGACAAGAGATCTCGTGTTTTGTTCAACTGTTTTAACCTGCAGAGCAGGAAAGTGAGCTAAAGCCCACTGAAATAAGCAAAAAAATTTTATTGGTTTCAATGGACTTTGTGTTGGGCAACAAGAGTGCATTCTTTAGCCATGTAAAACAGGCCTGACTTGGGACACACACGAGTAAACCTCCGACAAAATGAAGGAAAGTCATAATTTGGACATTATACATGAGCTTAAAAGGTTCAGTCTCTGCACCTCTCACAAAAAAAACACTCAAAAAACCAATCAAAAAAAAAAAACCCCAAAAACCTCCAAACCCCTCACTCCCAAACAAACAACCCTAAAAATATTAAAAGTTTGAGTTCATAAATGTTAATAATAAACTAAAGTATTAGCACCCAAGATAAAATCTGCTGTCAGAACTGGCTGATCCGGGTTCTTGTTTTACATTATGCCTTGTTGTTAATGTCTCACTAGATCTCAATTTAGAGCAAGAGAAGCCCATAAACTTTCAAGTAGCTTAAAAAGTAGCATGAACAAAAAAAAAAAAAAAAAAAA
>VXBW01004130.1:9462-30718 GCA_013400375.1 Thinocorus orbignyianus | reverse complement strand
AAAAAAAAAAACAACAAAACCAAAACCAAGCAAAACCCCACTTACCCCAAGTCACATATTATGACCCTGCAAATAGTCTTCTACTAAAACACTGTGCTACGTCCATGTGGATTATAGATATCCTTCTATTTCTGGGCTGGCAAGCATCCAAATTCAGAGTAATCAAGCTGTTTTGCTCCGAGGTTCTGATTACATTCAAGTAAAAAGACAATCCTAAAGAACTGTAGCTTGTATCTTTTGTAACAGTAATATTCCCAGTGAGAAGTAGCTATCTTTCCTAAATGAATTCCAACACTCAAACATCTCACATACCATTTACTGCAAAAACAGCAGCTGTAATACCTCTAAAGTCCTTTTCTTTCCCTGAACCTTCCTTGACCTCGAGCTCTCTTCCCAGCAATAAATTATTTTTAAAGAGTGTGTGAGGAGAAAGAGAAGAGGGATCAAAGGGATGGGAAGGGACACCTCCCTTTTGCCATGCCAGCTCCTGTAGGTTTAAAAGATGATAAATGTGCCTGCTCCAGGACAGCCTTGCAGACACAGGTTTTTTTCTCTCATGTGCAGGACTGCTCAGCAAGATTAGTCATGTGTTGCTACTACTGCAGACCTCTTCATGCTGTCACGGTGACTAGTGGCATAGGCTGCTGGCCATACACAACTGATGACTTGGTCAGCCACGTAAGAGATCATTCCCCTCCTTCTTGGGGATTGCCATCCACCCTCTTTCTGCAATAGATATAACCAATTCTTGTTCTCAGTTTTCCTCCAACTTCAGTGCACAGAAGGAAGTAAAGTTTTAAAAGCAGAGATATCGGGGAATAACACTAAGTAGCTACTTGTTTAGTCATGCAGTTGAAAGCACCAATCCTCCCACCTCTTAAGTTACAGATAAGCCTTTAAACTACCCAAAGACAACAGCTAAAACTCATTTTAATTCATATTTTTTTATTGTGTAGGGGGTTAGTTAAAAAGAAGTAAGTCGTACTGCACTAGATGACGTTCCCGATTCAGAGAAGCAGCGCCGGTTGTCTACTGAAATGTCTACTTTTTTAATGTAAGCCTGTAGTCACACTAGCCTCAGCACCTGTGGAAACACTGTTTCTGCCCACCATTAACCTGGTCATTTAGGGTATTTGTCAACATGTTCTTTAAAGCTTTAGAAAACCTGGGCAATGGTGTAACTCGTAACACCATTTTCCCCAAAGTCAGTGTTAGGAATCCAGACAGAAAGCATTGTAGAAGCACAGTCAGTTCAGACCCTGTGTGGAGCTGTGCCAAGAGGAAGTCTTCACAGCCTGACAGGTGCCATTAGAAGAAACCCATGAAGTGAAATTGCCAGCCAGGCTCCAGTAAGTTGCCCTCTGCACATGCAGGGACAGAGCCCCAACCTCCCTATCACCAAAGTTGCAGGGCGAACCCCAGGTCTTGTTTTTCAGGAATCTATCCAGATTAGTGACTTTGATACTTGGATTTTCCTAGAGTGGGAATTCAAAAAAAACCTCAAAACCAAAACCATCCCCCAAGCTTGTCCTTACTGGTTTGTGAAAACGCTTTGGGAAACCGGACCTACTGGCTTAGCACACAGGAGCCTGAGAGCTGGGGGCCCCACGGTCCCACCCCATCTGTCTTCATGGGGGGAAACAGTTCAAAATTTGAGAGTTAAAAATAGTGTTGCATTCTCTGCAGCTGGGCTACACTTTGATGAGTCACCAGGAAAGCCAAGTGCCCTGTATGTTCTAGCAGGCAGGTAAGATTGAATGACTGCCCCAAAAGATTAGTTCGGTCTCAATCATCTTCAAATACGCTCTACAAGAGGTAAACATATGCACAAACTCCCCCGATTAATTCCTAAAAAAATCCCCAAACCAAATCATGTTTTGCTATACACTGAAATAGTAAAATTCTCCTAGGCTTAAAGCAGCCCATGCTGCAGAGGGTAGTCCACTGACTCCCAGTAGCAAGAGATTCAGTTCAGAAAGTTCTGCAAAGCAGACTACACCTGACCCATGACATTATCCTGACTTGGATCTGTAATAAACTGTGAAAGCACCAATGCGTTCTGAAGCCACTCTCAGTGACGTGACAAAACAGTGCTGAGTAAGTAAAATGCTGATGTTTGACAATCCAGCCCATGACAACATTTACAAAAAATAGACCAGTGCAGGATGAAATCCTGCCTCACCTCCCACCCTGCATGCTCTCTGAATGACAATAAAAATCTGCTTTATTTTTAATTGCAGTAAGATCTTCTGCTGGTTTCCAAAAGGAATTATTGCAGCAGCAGGGAAGGGGGTGGAGAAAAGCTAAAAAGCAAACACACAAGTGATGTTCAGTTCCTTCTGAATATTCCGAATTTCTTCTTCCGAAACAGTAAGAGAGTACATTTCCTCTCAGTATAACTGCAAGAAATCACAAATTTATTGAAGCTGTTTTGTCATTAAAATGGACTCTTTTATGATGCAAAGCTGCTGATCAACATTTCTCAAGACTGAGTAACATATTCTTATTTAATTTCAAGGCAAGACGTATCACCCCCAAAGAAGATAAAGCAGAAATCACATGCATTGTAACAGCCTCGCTGCAGCACCACAGTTCTTGTCTAAAAGTCTCCAAAGATTAAACATGCTATTTTATTCATTATCCCATCAACTTGAAAAGAAACATGAATAAACGTATGGCACAGAAAGTTACTGAGCAACACAGAACATAGATGTGCTCAGCTCTCACACTGTGTCACCCAAGCAGCTCGCCCGACAGCGTCTGTAACAAAAGCAGATGAAAGAATAACATTGAAGTTAATATCAAACAGCACAAAAAAATACCTCGTCCCAACCTTTGCTTCCTTTTCTTTACGGAAACATCATCAAGTTGTGACTGGCTGGATATTTTAAAGTCCTGTTTCACATCAAACACTATTTCACAGAACGCATCATTTGTATCTGTTCAAACTGTGTAAGAGGAAAACATATGGCAGAAACTCAACAGATGGTACAATTAGTCAGGTATTGTCTGCATCATCATCCATCAGCTTTGGTACATGCTTTCCAAAAAAAATTATTTTCACACTGGAGAAATGTGAGTTCGAATCTGCTTTCCAAGTTTTTGCTTCCTCTAGCTCCTTCAATTCATGAAGTCTATCTGGCCCTGTTTACTGACTGTACAACAGCAGCGTTAGATGGCTGAGCAAGAGATCAAGACCTCACAGCCCATCTGTACTTCCACGGTGATTGTAAGAAGCCTCCTAGCAAATACTTTTCAACAAAAATAATGTTGCAAGAAAATCAAGTGCTGCAAGCTTTCCTTCAAACCATATGGAAAAATGATGCTGAGTACATCTCTTCTTACTTTTTAAATACACAGTACTCTAGGTTACACAAAAAGATTGAAGTGTAGAATGGCTTGGATGTATAACTAGTTTGCATAAGTAGAAACTAAGTAGTTTCTTGCCAGGAAAAAAAATAATCAGTTTTACCTGTGTAACATTAAGCATGTTCTCATTCTGTCTCACGGTGACCTTTGGGTTCAAATTCTCACTTAGTTGTTTCTTATCACTATTGCCAAGTTTAAAAATATACTTATTACTCAGCCATTAAAAGGTTTTTACCTCCTTTTGGCACCAATAGGCCTTTCTTCCTCAAGTTCCCAGGAGTAAGCCTTAACATCTCCTGAGAAGAGATGAGCCCCTGCAGTGCCCAGTGACTTTGGCAGGAATTGGGAACTCTTAGATGTTCTTCAAATGTGACAAACCCTTCACAGAATTGAACCTAAAATCCCCAAATACTCAAATAACTATGTTCTTTAAAACACACTCCAGGATTCAGAGCAGTATTTCTCAGCTTATGGTCTACAAACCATCGAAGGCTCAAGAGAGGAAAAATATTTGTGAAAAGACACAAATGAACAGAGGTAACAACCTCTTCCCTGTCTACCCAAAGAAGGCAAACAAATGAAAGGTCTATTACTTGGATTTTCCCTCATACACTGAAATGTTTAAAATCTAACTCTTTTTCAGTTGTAAATGAAAGCCATTTAACCAATATAACACTAGACAGGCCTTGGAAATTTCAGAAAAGGTGTGGCAGTCTCCAGTCAAAAACACTTCCAATAGAAGCATTCCAAGATGTCACGCTTGCCTAAGCAGCGTGGCTTCCCATTCCTTATCCCCTCCACAGTGATGGGAACCAACTGTTCCTCAGTCTCCACAGACACACCATTTACCCAGGAGCAGAAAGCTTGATTGCAAGAAACAAGAAAGCCTCACAATGAATACATAAACAAACAGCCCCTTCCTGAAGTGGTAAACCCCCACAAGGGCAGAACACAGCACACAGTCAGAGCCTGTTGGGAGAAAGACACTCCCAATGAAAAGCAGAAGCTCCTGCTGAGGACTAGCCTCAATTAACAGCCACATACAGCAACAACTTAGAAAGTTTTGAAAAATGTGACAATTACTTCAGTTTATACAATCTTCACTTAGTCATCTTCAATAACAGCACATTGCCATAGCCAAAGCACCTGAACAAACCAAGAAGCAGTCTCTCCACTTGGGACGCTGCAGAAATGAAGTCTCTAAAGAAACCCAGACTTTCAACCTCACCCCATGTTCACTGATGTTAATGGAATGCTGACAGAAAAGGTGCTAATTGCAAGTTACATAGGGATGCAAAAGCTATTCTCCACCTAATGCAAATATACCAGGATGGCTTCTAAGAAGGTGTGGATGTGTGAAGCATAATTACAAGGAGAGCAGACAAGGCGTTGGAACAGTGATGAATATAAGGCTTTGTTTGATCTGGATGAGGCAGGCAAAGGAGGAAATATGAAAAATTTAAATCACCAGTTACATGCAATGAAAAATCCCAACCACCTCCTAGAAACAAGGCGTTCTGTATACAGCAGCCTAATTCATCAGGCACACATCTCAGGATTTCCCCAAGCCAAGTAAGTGGTCCAACTGCCTTTCAGTCCTGAAGGTGCATATGTCTTTTTGGGTAGGTGAGTAAAAATCTGCAACTCAAATGCTATTTCAGTAATTAAGTACGCACAGAAAGATTCAGACAAAGCTGCTGGTGCCTTGGTTGCAGCACTGATGGAACAGCTCTAGACATGCAGCCTAGGATGGGACCTGAGTGCAGGACTACTCACTAGGATCTGAGAACCCCCTCACAGCCGCACACCAAGCAGCTTGGTTGTGGTGACCCAACTGTGACAAGACCGAGCTTAGATGTGAGCAGTTTTTGCAAGCAAGAGGAGCCCGTTCATGTCTCTTCTCGCTTCATCAGCAAGGATCTTCTCGATTTGGTCACGAAGTAGATAGACACATGCCCAAATAACTGGGGTTACTTTGCAGAGGCGACAGTGAAGAACTTTAAACTTCCCTCTTTGTATCAAAATGGTGTCACTGGCGTTACACTCCTCTGTTGCACAGCTGGGCAAACATTTTCACACATGCCTCCAGAGGCGCTCCCACAGTGTGCTCTCACACCCAAAATCAATCTGGTTATGCTCAGCTGGTACTTTGAGAAATGCACACCCAGATCTCTCTGACAGCATGTTACATCCTGACTTTGTCTGAGAATAAGTCTGTTTGGAGAAATGACATTCCCTGCTGTGCAGATCCTGCCCTACCAGGGAGGAAATTGAGTCACCCATAATCACCCCAGGACTTGTCTGCAAAAAGGCCCAAGGAAAGAATCACATAAAGAGAAAAGACATTTACTCTTCAAAGGTACTTACATCATGTCTTCCTAGAAAAACAGCTGTTGGAAGTAAATACAAGGCTTGGCACTATCAATAAACATATGGGGTGTAATGTTTCTACCAGAATGTAAACTTTGGGTCTGCTTGGAAGTTAACTCAGGCAGAAAACATCTACTGTCAAAGCACAGGAAAAACAGATTTCAAAGACCAGCTATTATGTTCCTCTTGCTACCCGCACAGTGGTCAGGGAGTTAATTCACATTCTTAACCCACTCCACTTTACAATCTTCTTTCAAAGTGGTCCCACACTCACACCATTTCTAAGCACTTCCTGCTCCCCTCCCAAAACCTGCTTCAGTATGGAAGTTCATAAGCTATTCAGAACAGACTTCTTAGAAGATGGCTAGCATAGCCTCCATTAAGCCCATCCATCACCACAGTGACTGCAGGATCACGTTTGAGTTTTCATCATTCATTCTTCCTTCTTCTGGATTTGTCTTATCTTCTTCCTGGTTCATCTGTGTTGAGGCACACTCCTTCCACGTTAGCTTCTTTCCAATGAGAGCAGCCATGCCGCATAACACAGCCTAGAGTACCTGCATTGACACCATCATCTCAAGTGCTTCTACATGACAAAGACAGCATCAGCACATCTTATCTTCCTCCTAAGCCCCAGCAGGTCCGCCAACTGACCATAAGACATGAGCTGCCTGGTTGAATCAAGCTTAGCTGAATCAATTAGGAAACATTGTTGATTAAAGGCCACAGAACACTGCTCATCTGAGCAGAACAGAACTTTTCACTGACATACCTGATGGCTGTAAACATCTTGGAAATTGCTATGCACAGACTTACTGTAGTTACCACTGTGTGCATATACTATGTTGCTTAGATATTTATCTAGATCACCTAAGAAACAGACAGAAATATGCAGATTCTGATGTTAAGTGGATAAGCAGGTAAAAAGACATCCCCGAATAGGTTTGTTTAGTTTAGAGAGGAGCATATACTTGGTGGATGCTTTATATCCTTCCATTTTCTTCCTTCCCTATCCTGAAAAGGATGTTTCCCGAGTTTTTGCCATTAATTTCCCAGACCTATTTTAATTAATTTTTCCCATTATTACAAGATTTTTATTCACACATGTATTTCTATCATATTGATTATATGAAATGAAATCGTGATTGCTCAGACCTACACCTTAGAAGCTGATGTTTCTTCACACCAACTGACCAAACATTTTATTCCTGACCTATCAGAGAAGTACTCTGACAAGCAAAGCCCAGTGGTTCCCTCCAATCCAGTTATTATTTCTCCAGAGTCCTCACAAAATTGATAATCCTTTCAAAGAACTCAGCTAAAAGGTCTTAAGAAAAAAAATCAACAGGTTACAACTTAGTAAAAAAACCCAAACAAATCTAGATGGTATCAGCTATTACATTTCAGGAAAAAAGTGTTTAATTTTCCATGTGAAGTAGTTTTACAAGTTAAATCAAGGTTTCAAGTCTTACAATCTATTTTCCTACCTCAGTTCTTTGAATACACACATATGCTTACTGCAGGTGCAAGAAGTCAAATGCAATAAATTATCTACTTTAAGACTACATTAAAACTATTCAAGTGAACATACTTTTTATTTATGGATTTTATAGAAATGGTTTCATAAATGCTATTGGAAAAAAAGAAAACATTACTGTTGTTCTCCACTACACCAAGGAAGAATTTTAAAAAGATATATCATTACTAAAAAACCAAACTGAAATGTCTGGTGAGCAGCTGCTCCATCTGTCTGCATGGTAAAAAAATCTCTTCCCCATACTCCTCCTCCTCCTGTATATCCAGCCAAATACATCACTGGTTTTCCACAGAAGCCTGCTATCAAGCTGACCTTGTCCATGCTCTGCCAAGCAGCTCACAAATCTATCAGCCACACTGCCACGCAGTCCACAAATGCCACATCATACATCTATTGCCACACAGTGCAGCACATTCTCTTTTAACATGCAGCTCAACTTCAGCACCATTTCCTCACAAAGAGCCCTTGCACACTCCCCGCACCACGTCACACAGGTGGAGAATCAATTTCAGCATCACTCCATCTTGCTTTGCATGACACTGAAGCACACACATCACAACTATTTTTTGTCAACTCTCCTTGAGGCAACAGAACCATCCATACCACTGTAAAGCACATAAGCCTGTTCCCTTAAACACTTCCAAAAATCCCCTATGTTTTTCAGACTGAATTTCATCCCATCTTTCCTAAACACTGTCAGACAGTTTGCACCTTGTATTTCCTGCAAAATCAGAAGGGTTCTCCTTCCTACCTTCTGCTACCATCCCAGCTGTGGGCTAACATGTACTCCTGAAGCCCTACAGCTAAACCCAAATAAAGCCCAACATAAAAATGAATATAATGTCAGCCTTTACATTAATTCCTTTCATGACTGCAAACCTGATGGTTTTTAAAGAATAAAATACACATCAATGTTATCAGTGGTTTCATTTTCTATGGCGCATAACAGAAGCAAAACTGACAAACATGACCATTTGAAACTATCTCAGAAACATGGATATGTGAAATTCTGCCTCTTCAATCTTCAACACCCTGCAACTCCTTAAGCACATGAGCAAACCTATAATATTTTTTGTGAAACATACTCTCTATGTAAAATCCTTCCCAAATGATTGATTAAGTCAGACCTAGTGTGCAATAAACAGGAACGTGACAGTACTGTAACCCATTCCAAATTAAAGAAAAATTAAAGAACATTAAAGACCTAAATTATTTCATACTTTCACAGGAATTAGCAGCAAACTACTCCTACATGATTGAAAAGGTTTCCTATTTTTTTGATTCTCCTACTTACATGTCCTGAGTAACGGGTTGGACAAGTCCTATTTGCACAGCAAAGTCTAATAGGAACAGAAGAGATTAGCAATGTTTGCAGAAAAGATCTGTTCATACACTGAAAAGCCTATTTTAAAAGCTTTCCTGCAGTCTCTGCTAAACTATAATTACTGAAGAAGTATTTCCTAATCTTTCCATCTACACACAGAAGCACCTGTTAACTTTCCTATAGTTTCCAACTGTTGTTCAATTTTATTATGAGGCACACGTGCTCCATAGCTGAGTATTTCTCTCTCTGAGAGTTTCACATTGCATTAAAATCATTAACTTGATGTCTATATAACAAAGCATCTCATTGTCATTCAAAAGGACTTGAAAAGCGTTCAAACTATGCAAGAGATACAATCCATGGCAGGGTGCATTAGGCAGGTACTGATGCATGCCTAATGCACAATGCAAAGCATATGCCACTCCAAAATAAACTCTGAAGTAGCTTATCTTTCCCTTTTCCCGCTCTTTAAAAATACCTATGTGCAGTTCATTTTACACAAGCTATTCCTTTTAGCAATTACAAAAAAAGCCTCTCTAAGAGAATAATTTTAAAAAACTACAAATATTTCTTCCCTTCAATTCTGTACACATTTATTCAAAATCTTTCTATTTTCAAATTAAAAAAAAAAAAAAACAAACAAAAAACCAACAAAAAACCCAACCTTTCCTTGTGCCATCTGAACCTCTATTTGAAAAGCTCCCATATTTCTCTCAGTATAGGAAGCTGGATGAGAAATAGCAAACCGCTTGGCTTTACAATCATTAGCATCACCTGCATGCAAGCAGCAGGAACATCATACTGGCTCAGATGGAAAGCAACAGCTAGCTGCAGATCCCACGGGACAGCAGCATGGGTTTGGCAGCACTGAGACCCGCTACAAACACTGGAAATCTGCCCGACTTGCTTGCACTCAGTCTGTGTCTGTATGCACCAGAGAGAGAAAGGAGGGAGTCCAAGAGGCCCACGGGATGTCCGAAGCATGCAAAGAAAGGCTTGAGTGACAGAGGGGCTTCTGCAAGCAGATCTTCTGCAAGCTGGGCATCCTGGGGAAATCACATAGTAAACTGTGGGAAAAGGGCATGCTGGTGGGAATCAGCAAGGCCACTTCCAAAATACTTACCTTGCCTCCCTGAGCAGCATGTGTTCTCGGAGCACACATGTCCTGATAATCACTCTCTGTTCTGGAGAGCACAAAACTGCACACCAAATCAACTGCCAGCACAATACTGAGCTAATCTTTTTTCACCTGCCACTACCCAACCCAGGTGAAATACCTGACAGAAGACACAGCTTCTGTAAGGACTAATGGGACTTGAAAGATTTGCAGCAATACCAAAAAAAAAATGGTAATGTCAATGTGCCTTTAGCATATCTCCTTTGCTACTTAACATAGGTATGCTTTGTGCCCACATAGCACAGCAAAGCCATGATTTTAACAGGGAGGCAGAGGGACAGTGCATTTTCTAGCTGAACTGGTGAACTACTACATACCAGGAGTTATCTGCCAATAATTGGGCAATGTGCTGATTAATAGCTTTTCTGGGTTGCCTAAGGACAGTGCATGCACAAGTATCTTGCTACTACTAATTAATTGCCTTTTGTGCATTTTATCCTAGTAGAATTTACATGTCCAACATAGTGAACACCCCAAATGAGGCGATTTCTACCTCCAAAAGCACTTATTACTGTCATTTTATTTGCCCTCCGTAACCTGATGCTCATATTGGCAATAAATCATCTTTCTTAGCAGCTGAAGTATTTAGTCTTTTTCATTCAATATTCTCCCCACTGTCCCCCTGCAAGTACAGTAATCATGTGCTGAATAGTCATTTACAGCACTGCAATTAGGAGATTATTCCATTAGGTTTTGCATTTCCATCCAGTTGTACATTTCCACTGAAACCACTTTGTTAAACAATTGAGCAACAAACACAAGTCAAGCGCAGGAGCCTCTCCGGCAGTTGTATTAGTCAGAAGCCCTGTGCAGCAGCACAGGGAGTACTCATGGCTGGACAGAGACACCCTTCTCTTGTGAGTGGTCCCACATCCAGGGGGAGGACAGGTAGCACAACTACAGATGGGTCAATGTGGAGTAAGTACACACCCCACCTCCTTCCTTCTCTTTCTGAAGCATAACTCTGCTGCTCTTTTCCAAGCCCTTGCCCTCTGCCTGATATAATTTAAGCCCATGAGAATTGAAGGTTACTGGGGAAAGCCCTTCGCTTTATCACGAGTACCAGTGAAGTCCTTACAAAGTAAAAAGGCTGTGACAAACGAGAAAGATGTTCTTCCTTGGATCTTGGCAGGAAGCACATGGAGCAAATGGACATTAGATGCCACTCCTGCTAATGGAAATTAGAGAAGCGGCTCAATTTTACTTATATTTTAAAAATGCCTGTTTCAGCTATGAGAACATATGATCACAACACAGCAACTTTTCTGTCCTTCTTCAAGGAGCAAAGCCTGACAGCAAACTGGTAAAAAGCAACTAGTCAAATGACTTGTTAATAACATTATAGCTCAACTATTTCATTGGCTTTCAGACTCTTCACCATTTTGTATCCAGTTTTAACCTTCTAATGGATTGGTATCTTTCCAAGACTGTTCTCAACCACTTGTCCTTTTGTCTGGGGAAACTACCACTCTTGAAGGAAGTCATGTCTGCCCAGATGACAATAGTGGTGATTGCATGCCAAGCACGAGACCATTCCTGGAAAATGTCACCAAGGTGCTGCAAGAATATGTGGAAGGAGTTTCACCAGGCACATGCAGTATTTTTGTTCAGTCAACAGTGACTCAGGACATCTTCCATGGATACATCTCCTTCTCTGATAAAACCCATCAAAGCCTCTGCCCTTATGAGTATTTTCCTGGTAACAACCAACAGCCTCTTCAAGTCCCTGTCCTCAATGCCACAGTGGCAATGGACAGTTTGGAAGGAGGAATTAGCACCGCCTCTCCCTGGGGTTCCTGACCCCCTGCCCTCCCACACATGTTCTCAGTGACACTTAGTCATCACCCTGAGCATGATGCAAGAGGTATTCACTTTGCTCTCCGAGGGACCAAGCCCTACTATAACCACTGCCTCAAACTTCTGAAGGTGGTTTATAAATTCTTCCATGTGGGCTGCTGTGTTTTTCCTCATCCCCTGATTCCATCTAGAGCTATATCCATTGTCAAGCCTCTTGAACAATCTGCTTCCAACCAAACAGCTTCCTGCATCATCATAGGGATGCACTTCCTTTGGATTGCTTCATCTCTCTGCAGTCTCTCACTGTCCTGGAGATTCACTAATGAAGCATCCACAAACACAATGAATAACAAGTCTAAGACCAGCAAAGAGCCAAGTAACATCCAGTCAAGTCATTTATAGAAAGCTAGGCATTTTCAAGACAACACAAGCTGACCACAGATATTTGGAATAACTTTTTTTTTTTAAATCACAGGATAACTAAATCTCCCTAAAATCTCAGCATACACTTTTGAATCCATTCTGTATCTTTTTCATCTTACTCAACTGCCTTGTAGTTACTAAACATGCAACCACAAAAAAGTAGATATTTTTCACAACAAATTTGTTATGCCTGTCTGGAAGCAACTTGAAAAACGGGAAGATGGAAAGAACAGAGAGAGACACTATTTCTGCATTTTTCTGTTCCACCAGAAACTTTCCTTTTATCCATCCTCAGAACAACTCTTAGAATCCTTCCTGGCTAAGCATATTATGCCCTACATTTTACATTATGCCTTATATATTATGCCCACATTTTTTCTTAGCCCTGCTTAGAAACATGATGCTTGTAGCAATACACACAACCGAGAAAGAACAAAAGAAATTGTAAAGCTAATATCCCTCCCTTCTCCCACATCTCTTTTTCTCTGTCATGCATGCGTGTAGAAGTCACTCCTCAGTTTCAAGCTGAGAATCAGGAACCCATTTTCAGCAACTGCTTATACACACTATTAATGTATATATTGCAAGTCAATATTTTATTTTGAGCACAACCTTGAGCACAGCTCTTGAACAGAACACTTCCTTGAACTGGACTTGAAAGCTTAAAGTCAAAGAAAACTAGAAAAAAAAGGTACCAGTCTAAATTCCTCTTCCCACCAAAGTAATTTATTGCCTTATAATACACATTTTAAACCTCACAAAAGATGTGGAGGGAATAGATCAGGCAAGCATACGTGCTGGACTATGATTTGGCCCCAGATAAGACTGACACAGAAAAACCCAGAGGAACCCATGAAATTCAGAGCAACAGCTGTAACAACACCTTGCACATACACCCTGCTGAGCCCTATCACATCGCTTCTTGCCACTGCCTCAGCTTCCAGCACACTCTTGGCAGGCTGAACTCAAACAAGTCATTTCAATCCTCCTCTGGCTTCCTACTTTTCATCAAGACTTTGCTGAGCATCAGTAGGATTCCAGATCTTATCTGGCCAGCGCCTGCACCTCACCTGCACCCCATCTTACTTGTGCTTACTCACCAAAGGAACAGAGAAGAGGAAGGGGTGAAAGAATAGTTCGAGGACTTTCTAAGAAAACTGCATGACTTAATTAAGACCTTTTAAATGCATCATATTAATCCCAGTGACTACTACTAGTTTTTCAACCCCCACACTCTAGTTCTTGTGTGTCCAGGGACCTCTCTAGTTGAAAGAAAGAAATATTGAACAAACAAAACCATATCATCACTTGCTTGGCAGATTAAAGTTGCCACACTCAAGTAAAGGTAGGTTATATCAACATAATCTGCATATTTCTGTTATTAGGCTGAGAGGACAATGGCCCATTTTCAAGGAAGCAATTTTTTTTAAAAAAAGGATACCATTAACTTGGTATTTGGTCAATGTACCAAGGAACAGGGAAGTAAAGAAGCCATTTTCCCAGTATTTCCCCTGTCCGTACATTGCATACCCATCCCATACACCAGAAAAAGCAACCTTATTCACCAGTACCATAGAGTTTACACTAAACTTTGGCCAACTCAGTTATCTCACCTCTACAGTATATTTGTTGCCTGTACTTTTAGCTATGCCCCCAAAACTTTTCACAATAAACAAGGCCTTGAAGCTGTAATGACAGACAGACAGACATTGCAGCCTTTGGAGATGGAGGCTTCTACGTAATGGCAATGCTAAAGGAGTCTTTAAAAAAAGAAGCAAACTTCCCTGCTCCACAGCACAGTTAGCCCATGCTATCCTTCTGTAGCACACGTCATTTTAGCCAAGGTATGAAGAAATCTGTAGACTGACAGGCTGTTCTCGGCAGAATCACAGGCTTACTGGCATCAAGAAAACAACTTTTACTAGAACAGCTTGTTCTGCTGAGGGCTGTGGGGAAAAAGAAAAAGAGAGAAGCATTTCACCAAAGCAATTCTAAACTGCCAGCATACTCCCTGTCTTCAAATTAGGATGATTTTTTCCAAAACAGTCTACTGAGGGGAGAGGATTCTTGAGAAACAACTGCAGACCAGTTATGTGGGAGAGTTTCTATGCTGTGCTTACAAAGACGAATTATCTCAATGATTTTTTAAGCACAGTCTAACAAGCTGCAGAAACACAAGAATACTGAAAGCAATTTCTTACCATGTCTACAGCTCTCCAAAGATGTAAATATCCCTTTACTGCTATACATTTTAATCGTTCCTTTCAATTTCAGATGCTAGTTGATACCTTTATTTCAAATTATAATGCCCACAACTCAGCTCAGGGAAGAGGCACATACACTCATGCTCTCTCACATCCCTCACACACCAGCTGCTGAACACTACTGTTCCATGAAGGAACTGTTTATACGTTGATGAATACATCAGTTGCTGCTTATTAATTGCACAATACATGGTATTCTAAGCAAAATATATAGAGAATAAAGATACTACCATATATTTTTAAGTCTGCTCTTTTGTGTTTGGTTTTGCTTTTGTTTATTCTTAAAGTGCTTCTCTTTCTGCTTAGGTTTTGGTGAATTAGGGTAAGGGTGTTTTTGTTGTTTGTTATTCTTTGTTGCTTTTTCAGTTGTAGGGGGTTTTGTTGTCTTTTCTTTTTTTCAAGTACAAAAATAAAACCTACATTTTTTTTACACATCTAAGAATAAGTTTTACTGTTGTCTCTGTGCTTAAACATTAACAAATTTGCCTGATGAATTTTCTCAGAAAATTAAAGCAGGGATATTATTTTCTTTTAACCTGATGAGTAGCATTGCAAAAACAACACTAAAGGAAAACTTTAGGTCACTGGTACAATAAACACGCAGTCCCACTAAAAAGGAAAACTGTACAAACTAAACAATACCTAAGCCTAAACTAACTCACAAGACAAACATCTTCCTGAAGCATATGGCACTTGTGATGAAGGTTGCCTATTCAAACCTGCCTAGGCATTTTGGCTTGGCAATGCTAAAAATCATACTAACATTAGCAGAGCACCTCCTCAAACACAGTTTTGTGCCCATATACCTGCTTTTTCTCCCTGCCTGCCACCTCTCCCATTTTGTGCAAGAATAAGGTAGCAAAAGAAATGCACTTCTTTTAACCTGTGAAGCAGAATAAGATGATCAGCAATTTCTGCACCTCAGCAGTGTACAAGAGAGCTGGGAAGAGGCTCTGGCACAAAGCAGTCATCGCAGCTGACAGGAAAGATGGGCAGGAAGGACTCTGCCTCTCACTGTTTCCCACAGCCACTCGATTCCATTCAGACCTAGAGAGCAACTTCTCTCCCCTAAATTGCAAACATGCAGCTGCGGAAAATCCAGTCATTGCATATGTAGCAGCTTTTGTCCATTCCCCATAAAGTGTTCTGCTGAAGCAATGCAGCTCTATATTAATCCACCTGTGATAACACTGCATTTTGGAGCTATTTCTGCTCCAGCCAGTTGCTCCACTTCGTAGCCAGTGCTACATGCGTCTTCTTGTTTTTACCATGGAGACAGATGAACTGCAGCAGCCAGAGCTCCAAAACATAACACAGCAGGTACTTTTTTCGTTATAACATACCACAAGGGAAAAAATCTCTATACTCAAGTCTGAACAGAATGAGTACTTATTAAAGTAACTCTTACATCATGGTGCTCATGAGTTAGGCAGTAAACCAGCCTCTGGTTTATGTACGTCATACTGTTCCTATGTACGTTACTGAGAAAGGTTTTCTATTATACTTTAAAGGCAGCTAAAAGCTTCATGCCATCATTCACTGGCTATGTTCAGAAGGAAAGTGCTGAGGAGAACTTTAAAAGCTTGTTTTCTGCTACTCATACTGCATCTTGCAGTTGAACTAGCAAATTATTTTCTCATAAAAAGCAATCAGAAGATGACTCTCTCCACAGCCAAACCAAACCAAACTACTTGAAAAATCTACTTCCCTGTGAGCATTTCTTCTCTGTGGGGGAGCTTCAGCTGCAAGCCTGCCCAAAAGCAATAGACTCAGATAGTCCAGACAATAAAGGAATTGTGAACTGAAAATCCTCAGTAGCCATGGACCAATGAGGCATTTTGTTCTGGAGAAAACAGGGATGTATTTCTACAAGCAGGGCTAGTAGCGGTGTACAAGCAAAACCAACAGAGGTTTGCATGAAGTTTCACTTTTCAATAAACAGGTAAACTCCAATAAGACATTATTTCAGCCCTTCTTCACCCACATCAGCTGACTGGAATGCAGCATCACCAATACTGATGTTTGCCTGTATCAACAAGACCCATAAAACAAACAAGTTATGAAACATGTCTTTATATTTGGCCTGGAAAGCTGTGAAACAAGATGGAGCAAAATCAAGCTGCATCACTCAGCATAGTGTCTCCTCAGGGAAAAGCCTCAGTGCTATTCCCTTTAGAAAAAATGGCATTTACCACGTTTTAAATGCAGATATGGCCACATTTTATTTCTGCACAGTGCGATCTTCTTTTTCTACCAAAATGAATTGTACAGTGTCATTTCAAGACTCTTCTGGGTTTAGCTGGTATGACCTGTCTTTAGGGGGTAGAAACAAGGGCTTCCTAGTCTGCTGTGTGTAATGCTTCCCTGCGGGGCTGACGCGGGAAAAAGAGCAAAATGAGTCTGACAGGGATGACAGCACAATGCTCAGGTTTCAGCTCTGACTGTGCTACTCTACTCACCTACGTACAAAGGTTAAGAAATTACATTTGTTCTGCACACCTACAATCATTACCACTTTGAAAGGCAAGTTACACAACAACTGAAAATTCTTAGCACTCATAACAACAAAGTATTTATTTATCCACCAATTTTAAATAAAGTAAGTGTAAAAACAGGATCTATAGATAACTTAAAATTATTCCAACCAGCCTGAGAAAAGCAACCTACATCTTGAAAAAAGTAGCTATTAATCTAAAGATCCTTAGCTTCAGATTCCGGCAGTAGAACACACATTTTAATGAAGGAGGCAGAAGAGAGAGGGGCTCCACCACTCAGTCTGGCACCCGTATCCTCATGCCTCACTGATCACCAGCAGTGGCTGGCAGTGCGCACGGGTGCCAGTGTCCCACACAGCTCCTCGGAGTCCTGCCACATTTCAGAGCAGCTGAACAGCACATAACAAAAATGACACCGCATTTTACAAGAAAGTAAACTTGTCCTCATTCAGATCGGTTCTGCTTCTGTTCACATGTTCCTGAACATACCACAAAATAATATACCATAAAAACCCGCCGGAAGAGAGAGAAAGAAGAAAATCTACATTATCTCTCTACTTATACACAAAACACCACTAACTGGATAGAAGCTGTTTACAGCAGCCATTGGTAGCAACTGATCAAACAGCTGAAACAAAAACACACCCAACCCACCACATAATCATTTCCTAAGATTTACTATTTTTACAAAAGTGTTACACAACTATCACATCAGTTTCTTGGTCATCACTGTAACAGTTTTTAAAATGCCGAAGAGCAGCAACGTGGAGGTTTTATCACCTTATTTTCCTTACGCTTTCCATCCTTCAAAAAAAGTGAAACACCCATATGCTGGGTGAGCTGCCCAGGATCACAGCACTGAAGCTGAAGAAAGGACACAGGGTCTATTTTTTTTTTGATCCTAAATAAGCACCATCCTTAATGTCATATCCCTTTCACTGGCTGAAACATACAGCGTGAGAAACACCAAACCTAAGCAGATGGAGGAGTGCCCAAAGTGATACCCAAAACACTCCTGTGCCCTGTATCATACCGCCTCATCAGTAATTTACTGAGTTTGCAGAAATTGTTTGTATTTTTCACAAAGGAGAAGCGAACAGGGAAAGCTCACCCATGAGTAACCGCTCAGACACATTTTGGCAAACGAATTCTGGAGGTAAGTGGCCTCTCACTCCCACACAGTTGCCCTGGTTTGAGGTAAAACAGAGCCAATTATCTGTTCAGTAATCTTACTTTTATAGCTGGGTCTCTTCAAACTAACTGAACTCTGAAATTAACAGCACATTGTTCAGGAAACTCTTCACTCTCACAGTGATAAGACCCGATTATACCAAGGAATGGTATGCAGAGAGGCTCTTGCTTATACTTACTGCTTTAACAACCAAAGTCAGGTAATTTTGTTATTTGCCCTGTTGGAGGGTCGAAAGTGGAAAAGCGTAGAGGGGTCACACCTGTACAGAGGAGCAAACAGGACAGGTGACCCAAAAATGACCAACAAGGTATTCCATCCCATCCACATCATTGTCAGTATAAAAGCTGAGGGATCAAAGGGTCAACTCTCTTTCTTTGATGGCCGATGTTTGAGGAAGACCCTCTTACTGTCTGCCTTTGACCCCCATCCAAGTATTCCTGACTCCAGGTATGGAATCCAGCTCCTGTTGATCACCCAGTCCAGTCTGGGACTTTTCCCAGTGCCTGCTGACGACATGATCATTATCCTGGGAGCTTGATACCATTTTGTATCTACTGTATACTTTTTCTCTTTTATTTTTTTATTTCCTTTTTATTATTATTTCATTATTTATTTATATTTTCATTAAAGTAGGTGGTTGTTTTTTTTTTTTCTAAATTCAATCTCTTCAATCTCTTCCTCTCCTCTCTTCCTCAGAGGGGGAGGAAAGGTCCATCTGTCATTCTGATTGGTCAATCCAGTCAAAACTACAATAACAGTATAACTCCAGTTATTTATAAATAAAATTTATAAATATTATTTATTTATTAATAATAATTCATCCTCCTCTGTTGAATAAAGTCTTCTATGCACTTACAAAGCACAAACCTCTTGGACTGAGATGGATATCCCTGCTGACCTGTGCCACCAAACTAGAAATACTACAACCACCATTCTGGCAAATGTAACCTCTCTCCTGCAAGAGACTCATTTTTGCTGCTCATACTCACTCCTACTCTTTTCTAAAAGTCTTAAAATGAGAAATAATCAGAGAGACTTTAACACTAATCTTCAGGCACAGCAACTACCTTCTGACACACTATGCTGAAATGCTCTAACGCAGTGTTACAGCTTGAGAACCTCACAGCATCCTGACAAAAGCAAAAGCCAGTGCACACAACAGAGGAGAAGTGAGGGTACAGAATGACAGGTGCACATCTTGTCTCCCTGCCCGACTCAGGCAGGTGGTGTGGGGTGTGCCTTTTCACCTCTTCCACAATACTTAGTCCCATGGACCCAGCCCTTGGTCTATTTTCCTCACTTTCAGTTTGAGCCACTCCGTGTACAAAACTTTATTCTCTGCACCACCCACCCGCCAGGTTAGGCATGTGATTTATTTGCTGCAGTGCCAGCCTTGCCTTTGGTCAGCCAGTTTGCTGAGGCTGGGGGCTACTGCTGGGACTCGGTTCCCATGTGCTCTCCTGCCACTCAAGAAAATGGCTGTGCAACCTCTGAGACATCAAGCATGTCCATGGCCTTGGAGCCAAGCCAAGCTTCAAGGAAAGCCACCAGCACTAAGATTTATGCTGTATCCTCTCTTGGCATTAGGGCCTATTAAAGCAATGTGCTGATACTGCAGGCCAGTAAATCATGTAAATAAGTGACCACGCAAAGGAAAAAAAAGATGCTGAAAAATTAAACCCTCTCCTCTTTGTCAACAGCACCCATCTTCCCACACATACAGGGAGCAGGCAGAGCTGGTATCAAGGCAATCAATCTTCCCATTCTTCTCCCCAAACCTCAGGGCTCTGTCATTTTGCAGTTTTTAATTTAAAGCCAATTTTTGCCTTCAAACCTGCAGAAAAGCACCACTGTGAAAAGGTACCGAAAGTGCCAAACTTCTGCATAGGATATGCCACCATTTTTAATAGTACTTTTTTCTAGCTGGAAGAAAGGGGAGCAGGGTGGCTGTTTGGTATGGGACTAAAAAGCAAAAAGAGGACTTTCTCTCTTCCGCATTTCTGAAATGCCCATTAAAGCATTGTAAAAGCTACGGTATTTCACAGTTACCTTGAGGAGCACTGCTTCATCAAGGTCTACGACTTAAGAAAAGCTGCCTCTTCCATGCTGAGAATGAAGAGCAGGCAAGAACTTGTTTCTCTAAAAAACACAGCTGAAAAGTGTTTAACCAAGACTGGTACGTTTGCTTGAATTTTGCTTCCTGACAGCTACTACACTGAGTCATTCTTTTCCATACTCTTCTCTACAACCATTTTCTACCCTCCCGCCTATTCAGCAGATTTGCAGACAAGCAGATACCACCTGCTTCCATTTTACACAGCCAGCTCTCCAACCAAGCCAAATATAAATCATTTACCTTTCAAAATAGCGCTGTAGTAAATCACAGCAACCTGTTTACACCAGGTTACCGGGAGGGGTGGTGAAGATGAACAAACCAAATTATAGACAAGTCCACAGGGAGAAGAAAATCGGTCTTAAAGAGCTATTAACTTGCTGGATAAAGAGATTTGGCAGGGAGCAATTCAGACTTTGTTAAAAGAAAGTTTAGGCCGAGAGAAGGCAGCGGACTTGTCAGTGAACGAAATACAGGAACAAAATCTACCCAGAACTCGTCTCCAGACATATTTCTGTGAAACGCAGCATAAAATTCAGCAGCAAACCGTACTCAAAAGCAGCTAGGGCGTCATTAACAGCACCGGGCTGTGACACGCCACCGACGGGACCCACCACCAGTCACGAAGTTGCTGAACGCCCTACCTCGACTGGGCAGCCATGGTGAAGTTTACACCGCCAAGCCTCCTCTGTCCATTGGCTCTTTCCCCAGCTGTCCGGCCTCTACCTCTCCGCCAAATCCTTCTCTTCCATCTGCCGGCCTCCAAACGCGCCCCTCCAGGCTGTCACCGCGGCCCCAGCTGCCCCAGACCCGCCTCCCCGAGCCCGGCCCGGCCGCCGTGGCCTCCGACCGCGCTCATCTCCGCCGACATCCGGGCACCCCGACCCTTCCCCCGCCTCCCCGCATTCCAGGCCCCGGCACTTCTAGCTGAGGGGGGAGGGGGGAGGCGCACAGCCCCGCTGACAGGACCAGGGGAGGGCTGGCTCTTTACGAGCGTCAGCGCCGCCGGGGCCTGCAGATCCCTATTCCTCAGCTGCTCGTACCCACCCCCTTTTCAGCTACGTTTTCATGGTACGCCCCAACCGCCTTGAACGGACACCTTGTGCTGTAGCGGCAGGAGCGGAAGGTTGGGCCAGGAGCGCTGCCGCCGGGCCGGGGAGAGGGCCCGGACCCAGGCCCTGCCGGCAGCCTTCGC
>VXBW01004120.1:0-13300 GCA_013400375.1 Thinocorus orbignyianus | reverse complement strand
GGTTGCCCGGGGATGGGGGTTCGCTCCCGGAGCTCCACGGCGGGACCGGGAGCCCACGGTGGGGCCTTGCCGTCGGTGCCACCGGCCTTCGCCATCCCTTCCCTGCCCGTGCGGGGCCGGGGGAAGGCGGCGTGGGTTTCTCCTCAGCCGCCGGCCACGCCAGGCGGTGCGGTAACAGCAGCCTCCTCCTTCTCCTCCCGGCCCTGCCGGGGTTGCTCTTCCCTTCACGGCGGAGCCTGCAGCGGCTCCTGGCTCCGGGGGGTGTGTGTGTGTATCCATAGGGAAAGGCCTTTCCTCGGGAGCGGTGCGCGGGAAGCAGCCCTGCGTGGAGGAGAAGGAGGAAGGGGAGGCCGGGGAGGTGCTCGCCTCCCTTGTTCCAGAGCGGCTGCGAGCTCCGCCAGGGAGAGCTGAGCATCCATCCTCTTGGCGTGTCTCGGGGTTCTATGGAAAAACTGGCAGAACTACTTGGAAATCCTCCTCTTTTATTTTTTTTTTCCCCTCCTTTTTTATTCTTTTTAAACTTAGTTTGGTGTTTCACTCTTAGGTTGCTGCAAAACTCAGGTAGAGAAAGGATGTTTTCCCTCCCGATAGGAGGGATGACTTCTAATGGGCATCAGGGCTGCAGCAAGAACATTTTTTAATCACTTCATGCCACACCTGCACTATTTGTATCTTAAATGTTTTTAATACTGTAGACGAATGTAAACAAGATAGTAAAAGTTAAACTTTCAATAGAGCAAGGGGTTAAACAGGAGAGGTTTTCCCATGGTATAACAATGGCTTTGTCTTCAGCAGGCAGGGAGGGATGTTGGTTGACTTTTAAGTTCTTAAATGGCTAATAGTTAGATGGGGCCTCCCAGCTGTCTAGGTTAAATTGGGCTAATAGCTTGGTACCCTGTACTTCAAGCAGATTTTTTTTCTTTTCTCAACAGGAAACCATTGAAATGCTCGACTTCCTCTGTTTTATGACAGCAAGTTATTTTCTTTTATTGCAGTTCACTTGATTATTTTTTTTTGGGGGGGTGGGTGCAGCCAGGCCTAAGCTTTTCTTGATTGCAAATCGCCAGTATATGCAAAACAGCTGTATGTGGGGGTGTTCTCAAAGGTTCAGGAGGAAAACAATCTGTTTCTACTTTTTATCAGTCAGTAACATAAGATACTACAGAGGAGATAGAAGATGGGTTTCTGTTGCTGCAGAGAGTATTAATCTTTGTGAGATAAGACTGTGGCTTTCCTTTCGTGCCACATCAGTGTCCTGCTGTTGCATCTGGTGTGACATGGACAATCTTTTAATATGTTATTTAGAGCAAAGGTACCATAAATGCTAGGTAAGATGGTTTTACCATCTTAAAAATCCAGCCTGAAATTTTAAAACACCACCTGTGGGATGAAATTAATTTGATTGCTTTATCTCTCCTTCCACTCAGAACTATCTAGTTCTATTTTACGTATGTTAGCTAAGCACTAAAAGCAAACCAAAATATCTTAGATGGTAAACATAAGCAATTTAAACTAATCTGGATCTGATGTAGCAGCATTTTTAGGTTCAGCTGTGCTCAGTGTAAACTTTAAGACTTGAATGCACCATTTCTTACACAATATTTTTATTGGATTTGTCTGGTCTTTATTAATTTGATTATAATTAGCAAGTCCTTGCTTTGAGACAACTAGAAAACAAATGCTGTTCTTTAATATTGTTGCTCTTGGCTTCTAAAACATTTGTATCTGGTATTGCTAAAGTTGTTTCTTATTGTTGACTGTTGTTAGACATTGTGGTTCTGGAATTCTGACTTCTCAGTGTGCATTCTCTGTTGCATGCTTGAATGGTATTTACTGGGTGAAGGTAAAAGAAAATTTCAAGCAGAGAAGTAAGGAGATGCATGACCTGACTGTAGAAGTGCTGGTCAGCAGCTGGAGGCATAACTGCATTTCTTTAGTTGTTTAATTTTAATTATTTTTTTTTTTATAAGCATTTAATCTCTTGCTTGTGGCTTCTCATTTTGTGGAAACAATAACATTTCACTACCTATCAGCAATATTTAACCATATGTAAACATTGTGTGGTATTAAATACAGGTATGATTAAGGTAGGCAACACATCTGCAACTTATTTAACATCTGCAGTAGGTGCACTTTTCTTTTTGCTTAATCCAAATTATCAAGGGCAGTTGGGTGCATTTGCTGCCCTCAGAGTAAGTGGTTTTAGTCAGTTTAGCCCCAAATTCTCTATAAACCAAAGATATGTGCGAGTATTTGTCAGGCACTTAAAGGCTGTGGAAATGCTGTTTCTATTTCAAATATTTTTCCCTTTCATTAGAACATGAGAACATAATTTGATTAAATCTTTTTATTTAAAGATGAATAACATGACTGGCTAAGCTTCTTCTGTGTGAATTTGGTTGTTGCTATTTCTGAAAATGACATCTTCTAGCACCAGTGCCCCCCTCTTAAGAAGACAAGTATCCAACTTTGGGTTCTTTTTCTTTAATATTGGGCATGCGATGAAATCTTTCAGTGTATGGAAGTAATTTTCCACATATATAGCGCTTAATTGTCTTGTAGTTTGATTATCAGCTCTTTGGCATTGCCAGTGGTGTAAGTTGTCCACAGGTGGAGGAAGGATGATATGGGGTGGGGGCAGCAGCCCAAGGCAGGCAGGAGGTGGCTTTTACTCACACTAGCAGAGGTAGGCTGGCATCAAATGCCGAACTAGGAGTCAAGAGAGGAGGGTGTTTGACCTGTTAGGGCTGTAAATAGGAGGGATGACAGCAAGCAGTTAATGAAAGGTCTTTGATGTTAACGAAGTGTAATTTCTATGGGTGGCAGGAGCAAAGAGTAAGATGTCAGAAGCTGCTGCACTTCTTGGTGTATTATTAGTGCCTGTTACCCATTAGGTTAATAGCTCTGAAGCTGCTGCAGGTATGACAAGATTCTGGGTTGGGTCAGTATTTTGTTTTATGTGAATATTTACTGAAGCATTTCTAATATGAAACGATTATCTGCTTTCAGATCTGACTGGTGGGACAGACTACTGAAAGTCTTCTGTTTGGTTCACATTAGTAGAATCTTCCAAACTTTATCACCTGTACATTTAAACTGGGTGTTTTTGTGTCTTACTACATAGCTTTAGTAGCTAAGGCTTGTGTTCTTGTACAGACCATATGAATCTGGATTCTAGTGAAACAAAACTTGTGTTTTCTCGTTTTGGACACAATAGCAGGAAAGAGGTGGGAATTTGTTCCCTAAAATGTTATATTTTTGTGTTGCTACTTGGCAGGTTTTCTTGTATTAAGAACTTGATTATATATTTTAAAAAATATATCTTCCTTTGGCTATCTGATACCACAGAGCCTTAGGGCCTAGTTTACCACCCAAGATGAGGACACTTAACCTTGGACCCCAGTACCTTTCATCTTGCAGTCTTCAAGGGGAATAAAATCCTGATGGATTACGGTTTATTTTGAAGTAATAACACTTGTAATGAACTACAGAAAAATCAACTTGCTTTTTCAGTCACACGCATAATGTTCTGTCAAATATTTAGTGAGCTTATTGGAGTCTACAGGTAAACCTCTTTGCCAAACACTGAGGATCGTGGAATAACACTTAACAATCCCAGTTTACTATATCTCTCACATTTTGTCCTTTGGATTAATTTTTTTTTTTATAGTAAGTTTTGGTATGCATCTTTCTGAACTGTTTCCTGTGTATCTGCCCACCTGCCCCCACCCCTTCCCATCATATGTGGTGATAGTAAGGAAATCTGCTTTTTAATGCAGAGTTATGGTTGAGTGTGATTTTGAAAAAAAGATCAGTTCTAAATTGGGAGTTTTCTGTCCTTCATTGCCACCTTTTTCTCCTCTTCCTAGTTCTCTGCCACCTAGCACGTTGGAAGCTCACACTATAGCTCTGAGTAGTAGAGTACAAAGTCTGTTTTCTTTTCAGGGCCATCTGTTTTCACAAAACTTGTAGGAACTTCCTTATCGAAGAGAATCAAGCTGCTCAGTCAGGTTTGATTGGAAACAGGAGTCAGGCTCGAAAGTTACCAGTGCTTTGGTTGTAGCAACCTTGTGTTTGCAGTTCTTGGTGCAGCTTCCTCAAGCCATGGCTTTGTGATTGGTTTGGGCTAAGGGGAGAGTTGGCTGGAAGGGATGCTTGTGCTTCTGTGAACCTCCAGCTTGTGTTGAGTTGGATGTTGGAAATCGCATGAATAAAGATGGCTAGGTCTCTTTTTTCTTCCCCCCCCCATTCTTCCCACCCAACCTCCTGTGAAATGGTCCATACTGATCAGTTCCCTCCTTTTGCTCAGTTGCTGCAACAGGAGTGTGGTGTGGGGAAAGGGAGTGTGATTTATCCTTTCAGCAGAAGCCTGTATTTAGGTCAGATCCAACTGGTTGTGTAAATGCAGTGGAGTCATTAGGGGGATAAATGACATGTTGATACAGGGAAAGAACATTATTGGGGTTGTGTATGTGCCATGTGTCATTTTGTACAATAGTCTTTAGTGCATGTTGCTTATATCTTTACGAGATTTCTCCCAAACCAGGGGGTTTTCTCCTCTGAGTTCTTGCTCTTAAGTTACTCATCTTACTTGAGCTCAAGGACTTTCCTGATGTTTGTGAGTGTGTGGAGAATCCCATGGGCCAGCAGACACAGCAAGGTAGCTCATGGGACTATCTTATACATCTTGTTGGAGAGCTACAAGCTGGTTATAGCTCTCATTTAAAAATGTGTGTGTTAGTAGATGTCTCTGCTATCTGTCAGTTTTGCTTTTACCTAAACTAATGGATTCATGTTTAATTGTTGTTTAGTTTCTTTACTCTCTTTCTGAACTTTACTCAGTACTAGAGCTGCTTAGAAAATCCTGATCTTTTTCAAAGATAAGGATGCATTTTATTTCTTCTCTGAAACTGGCATATGATTCTCCCTAATTGTAAAGCAAATAGCCTTCTGAAGAGAACATGTATGGACAAAGAATTATGACTGGAGACTGGAATGATACCATGAATTTTTGTGCTGCCCAACGCTTAGCCCTTAGAATTGGAAAAGTTTGAGGAAGGAATTGAGAGACAAGACTTTTGCTTTGAGTTGTCTTAAAAGTTTCTATCTTGACCTAAGAGTTTGGGTTTTTTTTCTTTGAGAAATCTACTAGTACAGCTTGCATACCTACCTGCACCTTTCTGATTTTGTGACTTTGTGTTTGGTGTTAAATTAAGGGCTGATCCTAAAAGGGATTCCAGCCCTTTGGATTTTCAAAGTCAGTCTTACCCAGTGAAAGACTCCTCTTAGCTAATTTCACAACCCAATATTTGAACTTACTAAATAAAAATGAATATGGGGTTGATGGTATTGAAAATTCTTAAGCATTACCAAAAGTATATAAAAGATATTTCCAGTTGGAACTTTTTAGCCTGAAGACTTAGGAGCTAGCAGCCTTTCATCTTTGCATCTGGTTTTGAGAAGGATACTAGACAATTCATTGCAAGTTGTCACCTATAAAATATTCAGAAGAATATCTGTTTTGTGTAGTTACAAATATTAATTAAAGGTTAATCTAAGGTCTTCCAGCACATCCATATAGTTGAATTCCTAGCAGTTGCCTTTTAAAGTATATAGGAAAACGTAAAATTACTTCCTGGAAAGCAAGTAGTGTTGTGTTATGGGTTAGTTTGAGGATTCTGGTTATACATTTTTGTCTAGGTTTTGTTGTGTTGAACCTAGACCTATGGAATGGGAAACCTCACCCTTGGACTGTAGGGGGAGGATAGATGCTGTCACTAGCAGGAGAGACTTGCTGGCCTTCAAAAAGCTTTGGAAAATGGAGAGGTTTCCTTCTTTGGTGTGGACAAGAAAGTGCTGCCAGATGCAGTGTGTAGTGTGAAAGTTGGGTAGAACTTCTCACTGTATTTTGTGGAGTACTAAAACAGCACTCAATAACTATGTATTTTCCTTCAGAATCTGTATCTGGAGAGGTGCTCCTTGTCCAAAAGGATGAACCATTGTTTTCAGTCAGTAGAAACTACTTTTGGCCTCAGACAAGCCTGTTGATGAAAAGGAATTAGCTGGAGTCCAATGGGAAGGGAAATTTTTTTGCTGTCCTCTGATGGGACTGAAATGATTTAGATTTAGGGTAACTGGGCTGATGCTGCACAATTTAGACAAGGTGTCATTCATCAGAACCATCTAGATCCAGATGGACTTTCCTTACTTTGTGTGTTACTGTGTAAAAGGTGGCAGTACAGCATGTAGGTTGCTTCTTACAAACGCATCCATTTTTCTGTGATATGTCTTTCCTTTAAGAAAAGGATGGAATATTGCCAGGTCACTATTTCACTTAATAATTTTTTGAAATAAAAAGAAAAAAGAACCTAACCTATTCTTGTACAAATGTTTTGAGAAAAGCTGTAGAATAAGGCAGTGATTTAGACATCTAGAGTAAAACCGAGTAACACCTGTTTGTTTGCATTGTAGTGCTTCCTAGTTAAAAATTTACATCTAAAACTTCACAGCATGTGGCTGCTGAAAAGGAAAAAAGTCTTGATCCAGGCTTGGTGGAGTGAATGGTGTGAATCTGCATTCACAGGGGAGAGGGTGGGTGAGCAGTTTTAGCCAAGGAAGGCATTGCTAAACAGAAAGGCAACTCAATTTTTTGGGTGGGTTGAAGGAGGAGGGAGCTGGACTCTTCTTGATGGTTCCCAGTGACAGGACAAGAGGAAATGGGAACAAGCTGGAACACAGGAAGTTCCATTCAAGGATGAAAAAACCCTTCTTTGTGGTGAGGGTGGCAGAGCCCTGGAACAAGCTGCCCAGGGAGGGTGTGGAGTCCCCTTCTCTGGAGACCTTCAAGGACCCGCCTGGATGCAGCCCTGAGTGCTGTGTTCTGGGCAATCCCGCTTTAGCAGGGGAGTTGGACTGGATGAGGTCCCTTCCAACTCTGACAGTTCTGCAATTCCTGGTAATTTCATAGTTACTTATACTGCTTCCCCTTTCTATGCAGAGCAGCCTTCTAAACTGTTGTGCTCTGTTTTTGGAGTGTATCAGGATTCTGGGCTCATGCGACGCTGTTGGGTGTCCCAACAGCACGCGATGTCCTGTGGCTGTTGCCAAATTTGAGGCTGCTGCTCGTTGGTTTGAATGCTGCTGTGAAGCTTGTGACGGCCTTGTTCATAATCACTTTTAAGTGTGTTAAAGAGTTATTAAATTTTCCTGTGTAAGTGTGTTCATTTCGTTTAACAGCAAGTCCCAGAGGAAAACGTATGAGGAAGATAGTGTCGAGATAAGTTTGCCACAGTATGCAAAAAGGGAAAGGAGTGGGGTGAAGCTGTTAGGCTTGGGGATTTGGCATCCCTGCATCCTGCAGTATGCCTCTTCCCATTTTATTCACTCTTTGGAAGTAAAAGACAATGGGATCATGATTGCTTGAGTGTCTTGCTCTAGTAGAGAGGGTGATGAAATGTTTGGAGAAGGTTTGATGTATTCTGTTAACAGATGCTGCTTTCTAAGGCAGAGATGGAGAGATTGCAGGATCCTTCCAGGCTTCTTAAACGCAGAAAGAAGCAAAAACCTGCACGTGTAGGTTTTGCTGCCAGCTCTGTGTGTGGCAAACTCTCTATTTCTCAGTCATCTTCCCTTGCTTTGCAGTCCACACTGTTTTGGTGTTTGTGTGTAGCTGTTTTTCCAAATGTGAACCTGCAGGTGAAGAAGGCAAACCAAATCTGTTCAGATAATCACAGGTGAACTGTCTGGGAATAGGAGGAATGCAGTGATAAATCTATCTGAGATTAGGGGAAATTATGTGCCTTTACCTGGAGGAGAGGCGGAGGGTTTGAGAAGGCACACATCTGAAAACAACAGGATCAGAGGGATCAGAGATGGGATTAGTCCAGGACAGTTGTCACCTGGCTTTGTAGCAGTTCCACTGTGACCAACATTCTTTTCTAACTGATGTGAATGTTAGTGTTGTTTGAGAAACCAATAATTAATCTAAAACTACAGTTCTATCAATTAGAAAGATATCTAGTCACCACTCTGCCACTACAACATTTTGGAGGAATGCCAATTAGGTTGGCAGTGATTATCATATGTATATACATATATATATATATGTGTATCTGCAGTGGATTTGAAATTTTGATCCCGCTGCCAGTGGATGTTTTTGAATCAATGAACTTGTCTTGAAGTGCACATGCTAAAAAGCTACATTTAGTGGTTTAGAAAATGGATCCTGGGATAATGTAAGTTTTGTTAAAAAAACAAACCAACCCAGAAGAACCCCCAAACAAACAAAAAAACCCCTTCATTTGAAATCTGCAAATAGATTTTCCTAGGAGCTTGTTCTTCCCTTGTTCTTCCCTTGCCAGCTGTTTTGTGAACCTGTATTGCATACTGCCTTTGCCCTGTGGTTCTTAAACAAGCAGGTGCTGATGGCAGCGTACCCTTGAAGTGCTAAAAGAGGGGAAATTGTAAAAAATGAAACACCTTTAGCATAACAATGAAAATTGTGTGTGTTCATATTAAAACCACAGGTACAATTCACTGTTTTTAAACTTGGACACGTTCTGAAAGCTATTATGTTTTAAAAGATGTCCTGAAATAGTTATGTCCTGCATAATTCTTACTTATCTAAGGTGTGTAAGGTGGTAGAAGGAAGCTGGCTATAATGTGTGTTATGTTTTCATCTGTAACTGGTGTTAATTAGGCTGTTGCTGGGATGTTTGTGTATGGAATTTAGGAACACCTCTTAGAGATGCTGTCAGCGGTTTAAAGCCCTATGGGGCTTTTCCAGTAATGTTTCTATAGTTGGTGTGAATTTTTGATATTTGTATTTGATATTTGCCTCTAAATCCTGCAGCCACATACCACAAAATGTTGTTCTGGTATAAGCTAACAAAAATGTCAGTGTTTTACAAATTTGAGTAAATTAAACTGTAGAAGCAGACTTTAAACTGTATCAACCTTCATCTATCTGTTGTGCTGGTCTTACAACAGCTAAAAGATTGTGCGCGCTTATTTGTTCTAGATCAATTAGTTGATTTGATAATAGTTGGTGTTAATAATCACTGATCTGAGATGTGTTCATTTGGTGTTTTTTACCCCTTGACAATTTGCCCTTTTGAGCGATCTGCAGAACTGGGATGGGGGTGGATTTTGTTTATCTGTGCACTGGAGTCTTATTTTGCCACATTAGTACAGTTTTACATCTTCTAATACTAATTGGAAGGGCATATGGCATCAGATTGAGGACAGCAGCTTTAAGTGATCACAGTGACAACTTGGATTATGTGTCTCTTGTGGTATTTGATATCTTTCTTTATGCCAAACTGATCTGAGCAAACCCAGCAATCTCTTGGCCCGAGGTACTGAAGTAATCCTTTCTGGGAGAGCCAAAGGAGGAGGTAGGCTTTCAGAGGAGATATGAGGGTGGGGAAAAAAGAAAGTTAGACATTACCTTTCTTTGGCGGTAAGCCTTTAGGGCAGTTGCTTCTGGAAGTGGAGCCAAGCTGTGATAGAAGGCCATGGCTAATGTGTAAGCCAGCACATGCAGAAGCAACCAAAAACCAGGGATGAAATGCGGAGTAAATTTATCCTTGTTACCTCACCAGCTGGGGGATCCCTGAGGCAGCACTAAATGCAGATGTTCTACTTGTCCAACACGTAAGACCAAACAACAATTAGTATGATATGTGTGGTTTTCAACACCCCAGCTGCAAGTCACTGGAGTAAATTTACAATCCTTCTTGCCAATCTTCTGTTATTTTTCCACAGCTAACATACAGTCATGTTAGACTAGTTCTGAATCACTAAGATAACCTACCTGTTATCCTGAGTACGTAACAGGATATTCTTACAGGTCCAGCTTGTAGGTTTTTTTCCAGTAGGGCTTTATCATGGCCATTGTATTCATGCTGCAGTTGGCCAAGCTCTCTGGTTGCAGTTAGAGGTGTTCTCCACTATAAACTGGCTTGAGAAATTCTTGCCCCTGTCTTTCTGTATCTCTTGTTTGTCACTTCTGCAAGTATTAAGACTATTCTGAAAAAACCCAGATTTAGAATGTCGTAGAACCTTTAGAAGATTGCTTTTTGTTTGCAGTCAACTCACTTCTATGATCCAGTTAACTGGTTGCTGCAGCTGAGGAGTAGCAAATTGTAGCATGGATGTGAAGATGTGGGAACTTTATATGCTGTCTTTCTTGCTGTAGTTAACCTACCAGGAACCACAGTTGTGGTTTAGCTTGATGCAGAGTTCCTAAATTTGGAGTCAGCACTAATGACCAGCCCTTAGAAGTAGCAATGGCATTGACTTCCTCTGTTAATAAAAGCAAAATGCTCATGAAATCTTTACTTTTGTCTTTTTTTTTCCTTTTTTCCTTTCCCGTACTGCTGATTGAAAGCAGATATTGTTAAAAGACTTCTGCCATGATACAGGAGAATAATAAACTAAGAGGAATTGCTATAGAACTAAAGTTTCTGTGTTGATTTTCATTACTGTGTTGCTCAGTAGGATGTTAATGGACAGTTGTATCTAAAAATGTAAACTGTTTCTGGATAAGCAATGTTTGTTTGGTTAATACAGGAAACTTCTTTGCTAAACTAAGGTTAAAAACTGACATTAATGTATGTGTTGGTGAATCCTGCAGGTGTGAAATTGAATTATTTGAATGCTTAGTTGATGTCTTTTTCCCCATGTTGGCTCAAAAGTATATATCTTTGGGGGCTGGCACAAAAATCATAACCAAAAATTATTCTTTGAACCCTTTCAATCTGCAGTTCTTAATTCAAGCGTGTGAAATCAACCTACATTAAATTAAATTACTACATCTTTTTCAGGGGTGTCTTGGTGAGACTGGAAGGATGCAGCCATCCTGTTGTTATGAAAGGCTTGTGTGCAGAATGTGGCCAGGACTTGACCCAGTAAGTATTCTCAGCTCTTTTTTCCAGCTTTTCCTTACTTGGGATTAGGGATCTGAGCTCTTCCTTCTCTCACTTACTACTTTACTTCTCTGTTCTGATTCTTTGTAGTTATAAGTCAAACCTGCAAGGATAACTGGGGAGTTGTGGATACTGGTCAGGAGGGAGAACAGTATTCGTACTGCCTGACATAAATAGGTCTACTCAGAGTGCTCCTAGAGAGAAAGTTGGAAGGGAGTTTCCTCTACAAGTTAAATTTCAGCATTTGCTTTAAGAAAAATAAAATAAAATAATCTACTGAGATTAACTCATGAAATTTTTGCTTAAAGTTGAGTGGTCTAAATATATTAATTCCTAATCACATTATTAACAGTGTAATCATTTAATAAAGTATATTTCTTTACTGAAAAATTGCTGTTGTAGATGGGAGTTGGTGTTTCCTGTGGACAAAACTAACACGTGCAGAGGAAACGGGCAAGATCCGTGCCACTGCTGCAAAGTATCTTAGTTTACTTTTGCTGTTTACACAGGACGCCCTGGAATCTTCAAATATATGCCCTCTTTCTCCTTAGATGTCACTGCAGTCACAGATGAATTGTTTAGAACTGTTTGCTGTGAGCCCTTACAGTGATTCATAACTAGGAATAAGATGCCTTGTGGGTGTTTGAGTTACAGTTCATGTTACAAATTTATTACTTAATAACTGCACACATTCTCTGTCCGTGGAGATAAATGTAGGGTAACTTACTACCTTGGGTGGAAAATGTAAAAAACATGCACGCAGGCATAAATTCTAATCACAGTGTGTCCTACTTGGCTTTTTATGTACTAATAACTGAGGCTGAGAGTAGCAAGGTGTGTCAACAGTGACTTAATAAACCTGAGAGTTTTATCTGTGCAGGTGTAAATAGTGAGGAGTTAATATTGGTCTCATTCATATGACCTTGCTTCATTTGTACTGTGTGGGGTGGAAGCTTGTCTTGGTGCTTTCAGTTTAAGGCTTTAGAACTGTTTTCTTTTCTTTCTTTTTTTCCTGTCAAATATCCTGCAACAGAGCTAAGGAAATCTAAGCCTTAGGCCAAAAAGAAAGCAAACTCCAAAGATGTTTATATTTCTTTTTTGCTGTGTCTCATTGCTAATGCAGTTGGTAAAGAGAGTGCTGCTTATGCATATCAAATTACTGATTCAAGGGCTATTTTCCAAAATGGACTGTATAGTAGCCTGGATTTTAGAAATGGATGTTAAATTCTCATTTGATTTGGAAGAAAATAATTCGGTTTCATTGTAATTCATAGCTCATTAAGGATTATTTTGTGAGCATCATCCCATAAACCAGCACAAGTGGACTGAATATTGAAAATGCTATGCAGTGTGTAGCCTAGCTAATGGTTGGATAGAAATTTTAATTAAAATATGTTTGTTAATGTTTTGTAAGCATGTCTTACTTGGCAAAACAGCAAACGTAACAAAAAGTTAGGTTAAAAAAGAATAGGGTTTTTTGCCTGTCTTGAACGAATTCTTGATTTGAGGCTTGAATACATCTAAATATTGCTATACCTTTATTATGTAATTAAAAATCGAGATAAATTGAGGGTATGCAGTGAGTTTCGTTTTCTTGCCTGAAGCAGGAGTACAGCCTGCTTGTTGGGTGCATCCTTTCCGTTAAGTGATTCTTATACTCATTTAAGAAGCTGTCTGAAAACAGGTCATATTTTTAAAGACTCATTTAAAATACCATTCAGTGTTATATGCAAGACTTATTCTGAACTGTGTAGCAAAGGATGTAAGATGCTAAAATGCACGTCTAAACTTTGGACCAAAGGAAATAATCTTGTCTTTGGTTTCTGGGTATCAGTGTTTCCAAACACTTTGGTACAGTAAAAGCATTATCTGGCTGTGACCGTGTCTGCCATCGAAACACATCTCCAAAATATTTTTTCCCCTCAGGAACATGCTTGTCACGAAGTTTACCCCTGGCTGTAGATCTGATACCAAATTTGGTCCTTGGCAGGACAAGTACTTGGGAGAATTAAAAGTTGTCCATGTGTCACATTGGACAGTATTTTACGGTAGTATTTTTTAATGTTGGTGAACTGTAAATAATGTCTTTAAAGTTAGATCTCAGAGTTCCCAACAAATTGATCTGTTTAAGCTGGAAGCTGGTGATGCTGAAGCTATGTGGAGTTACTGTAGTATTCAAGGGATTTCATACTCGTGTGTACACACACACACGTGCACGTGCTCTCATATATATATATATATGGATATGTGTTCTGTATGTATTAATATTTATCTGCATATACATACACATATGTACCATGTGGATATGTACATGAGTAAGGCTGCATGTGTATAATATACACAAAATATATCCCACCTGGACTCCTGTGTTC
>VXBW01004119.1:306-13863 GCA_013400375.1 Thinocorus orbignyianus | reverse complement strand
CCGCGGGGAGGCGGTACCGGGAGTGCCCCGGGCCTCGCCCCCGCTCCGCACCGGCTCTTTCTGACCTCAGCAGCATCGTCCTTTGCCATTCAGCTGGCAAAGAGTTAATTTCCTTTCTAGTAATTGCCGTGAGAGGAATGTCAACAATTCATATGGCTTGAGTTGCTGCTAAGCGATGCTTATGCTTCTCAAGGGCTCTTTTTAGCCTCCCATGGAAGCTGAGAAGGGAATACAGTCAGAAACAGGGAATAGTGAATGGAATACAATATGTAACATAAATATNTATCATGGTCGGTTTATAAATGGGGTAGGCAGGGGGGGAAAGAGGGGATTCTGCAATCACTGCTCAGGAAAGTACTAGTTCACCAGGTGGTGAAAGTTACTTGTATTTTGTAAATTCTTCTATTATTATTATTATTATTATTATTATTATTATTATTATTACTAGCACTACTATTACTATTTTCCTCTTCTGATATTGCTCTGCTAAACAGTTTTCATCTCAACCCACATGGATTTTTTTTTTCTCCTTTCCCCTCTTTTTCTCCCTCTTCTCCCTGTCCTAGGGGCAAGGGGAGAACTGCACAAGCAGCCACATGGTCCTGGCTTCCAGGGGTTAAACCACAAGAAGCATATAGATCCCTTAGTGGGAAGAGCGTGTGTGTGTCTCTTTATGTGTGTGTCTGTCCTGGGTCCCAGTCTCCCCATTTTCTGCCACCTACAAGCACACACAGGTCCCTGAGGCCATGGCCCCACTCCAGTTGTCGGACCAGACCCTCCTGCAAATACCAGCACCGACATCAAGATGTACAGAGCCCCCTAGGACTGCCTTGGTCCCCTAGGTAGGCAATCCTTCTGGTGGTCTCACTCCTCAATGCCCACACCCCCAATCCCTGGCCACATCATCTTCTCGCCACTTGTCTGGCTGGATCATCAGAAGCACTTGCACACCCGCTTGCACACCCATGCTGCTCCAGGTGCTACATCACTGCCACATGGGCCGCTCTGCCAAACAAGCACACACACCACTATAGAGTCCTTCACTCAGGAAAAACACTAGAAGTTAAGTTGAAGAAGGCACAGAACAAACTGCACTGACCCGGTGCAGGGCATGGCCAGACAAGCATCCTGACCAGAAAAATGCTTATATGCTGCCCACCCTTTTTCTCCCCTTATCCTGCTGTTTTCCACATTTGTTCTCCCTAAACCATGCCAATGCCTGTGTTTCCCCCCATTCGGTTCCTCCCCTAGGCTTCCTGTAATAAGCCCTGTGCAGTCCCAGAATGCTCTTCCCATACCCTCAGCAGCATGTCCTGTGTTGATGTCAGGGACCTCCCTTGGTCTCAAGGGTGCTCAGACTTTGGCTCCTTCTGATAGGTTTCATACCTGGACCGTGGGGCTGAGCCTCTCCTGGGACAGCCCCGTGAGGGCCCTGGACAGGATTGCCCTTCCTCTGAGTCCCTAATCTGTGTTCTGAACTGACTTTGTGCTCCTCTGGGCTTGTGGAGGTGGGCTTCTGATGGGCTGATGACTCCTGCCTGAGAGCAGACAGGGCATGGTACTGTTTGGGTTCCCCACCCTGATGTTGTCTCTCTGTGCTCCTCTGTGGGTGTGCAGAGCTGCTTTTATCACATAATATAGCATGCAGTGCTCTTGCTGCTGTAACTCTGGGCTTGGTGGTGCTAAGGACAAAGACAGTGAGTGCAAGGCTTCTTGGAGATGGCCCGGCACTGTGTGACTTTCATTCGGCACTGCATAACTGGGGACACAGGAACCCACATCCACTGTGTCAGCTCTTCCTCTCCTCTGACACCAGCCTTTGCTGTAAAAATGCTCTGCTCTGTTTAAGCTCCTCTGTAACTGTCTGCAGCTCTTTATTTAGCACAGGGCTTGTCAAGAAACAAAGACTTACCTACTGAAAACTATTGATTTTTTCCATTTTGTGCCTTTCTGGTTTTGCTCTTTCATACTCCCTAATTAGCCAGAGTATTTCTGCACTGCGGGTCCTTCTCCCTTTGCTGTTCTTTCTGCTGCTTTTCAGGGTCTGCTCTTCTCCCAGATCAGCTCCCCCACAGAAACTAGATTTATTTTCTTTTACTGCTGATGTCAATACTGAGTTTGTCTGGCACCTTTCATGATCAGTACTACTTTGCGTTCACTGAACTTAACCGAAATCGAGGTTGTGGCCTGACATTTGTAATTAATATAACATTAAACAATACCCAGGAAAAGGTTTTTCATCAACTGCTGATTCATGCAGCTTTCCTGGAGAATCTGCATCACATTTCCCTTCCTACCAGTGCCTCTGGATGGTGCTTTCAAAGCAATCCAGGCAGGAAGCAGAAGCTTAATTAACAAAGAAATTAATCATAATTTTCTTTCCTGGGGGTGAAAAGCGGTATCCAGTAACAAGAGAAATCAGAGCTTCATACCAAGCTATCAGACATATTATATTTGTATCTGTGTGTGGTGGAACTGAGCATGGTTTTCTTCACTCTGATTATTCTAAGTTTTAGAAGCCTGGGGAGCATTTCTCCCAACAGATACGAGACGTTTTGTTTCTAAACAGTGTTCTCCATTGCTCACATTTTGATTGTGGCACAGCTGACCTATAAAAGCCTTCTGACTGATGAAGTACTTCAAAACTGTTTGGAAACTTCCAACTCATTGCTGCTGGTCTGTCAAGCTATTTCTATAAAGAATGCAAGGATATCAAACCCATGGGAGCTCATCCTAGTCATGAGCTGAACCTGTGAACCCATCTCCTTGTCTTGTCATCCAGACAATTGTTCTGGAATTGCTGGGCTTAAGGATCCAGAAATCTGTGCCTGAAGAAGAATGACTAAGATTCCATGAAGAATAAAAAAACGTATCTCACATATCTGAGAAATTTAATTTCGCAGATTATTTAGCCCCTTTCTCAGAATTCCTTAGTCTGGATGTGGCACAGCTGCCCAGCTGTTTTTGAGAGTCTATGTGCTGCTGGTTTTTGGTTCCATGAGCTGTGCAGAAACAGTGTGAGTGGCTTGACATATTTCTGGCTGCCCTTCTGAAGGATAAAGCTTCACAAACGGTAACCCTTTATCCTTTAGCACTCTCCATGTGCTTGGCCATGCCATTCTGCTGCTGCTACCCAGCCCAGTTGTCAAAGGAGTTTAACCCATCAAAGGTCATTGAGTATTATGTGAGTGACCCAAATGACCTTTGAATGATATAATCATAGAATGGGTTTGGTTGGAAGGGACCTTTAAATGCCCCACCTGCAATGAGCAGGGCCATCTTCAACTACATCAGAGTCCCATCCAACCTGATCCTGAATATTTCCAGGGATGGGGCATCTTCCACCTCTCTGGGCAACCTGGCCCAGTGTCTAACCATCCTCATTATAAAAAAAATCTTCCTTATATCTAGTCTAAATCTACCCCTTCATTTTAAAGCCATTGCCCCATCCTATAACTACAGGCCATCCTAAAAGGTTTGTCTCCATCTTTCCAGTAGACCCCTTTAGGTACTGAAAGGCCACAATAAGATCTTCCCAGAGCCTTCTCTTCTCCATGCTGAACAACTCCAACTCTCTCAGCCTGTCCTCAAAGCAGAGGGGTTCCAGCATTCAGAGCATCTTCATGGCCTCCTCTGCACTGATTCCAATAAGTCCATGTCCTTCTTATGTTGGGGCTCCAGAGCTGGTCCCCAGGTGGGGTGTCGCTGGAGCAGAATCCCCTCCCTCAACCTGCTGGCCTAGGACACCTTCTTAAGATGCAACATGGCACGTGTGACTAGAGGAAGACAGCAGCTCAGGAGACAAAAGAGGCAAGAAAGACATGTTGCAGAAGTGGTTGCACTGGCACTGGTGATGAGGATGTGTGTCTGTCTAAGACTTTCTGTGTCTACCATCTCTGTCTTCCTGGTGGGAAGACGTGTCTGACACGCCAGGCTGTAGGCTGAGCCAGAGCACCTCTCTGAATCTCTCCTGCAGAGTGTCTGCCTCTGTGTGCTGAAGAAAGGCATGTCCTACCAGTTACAGTTCACCCTGACACTCTTGCTAATAGCTGGCTTCTTAAGTGGGTACAGCAAACCAGGCCAAGCATAAGCGCTGAGAAACTCCAAAGCCTGCTGTGCAGTCACCCCTCTTAGCAAGGAACGGACAAGTGAACCCACGAAGCAGAAAAGCTTAAATACACAAGAGCCAAACTATACAGTCCATAATGTGCCCTTGAAACTTCTTATATGTTCTTTGACAACATGTTTCAACAACAAAGACCTCAAAGAGGAACCCACATTTTTTCATCTGTGCTAGAAGGCAAAAATGAGAGAGTGTGACAAGAGAAACACCTCTGTTAATGATGCAAGTGGCCAGAAAACATTATCCTGAAGGTTGAGACTCACTCAAACCATGCAGACAATATTCTGCTACATGCTCTAGTTCTGCTTAGGGTAGCAATTGCTTCTTAAAGTGGTAGACACAAATGATGTCACCTTTCTCGTTCCGTGTAGCATGAAGGTCAGTGCATTAAACTTTTTGAAGACATCAGAAATCATATGCAACCACTTGGTGTACAAGCAGAACCCACTGTGGTTACATGCCACAGTTCTAGGGAGTTCACATTTCCTGTCAACTCTGTCTCTCCCTGTACCAGATCACAGATGGCAAGTCTGAAATATTTGCCTTGAGGCTCTGGCATTAGTTTTCAGCTTTTTTTAATTTTCATCTGTTACTGAAGCTTTTAAGGCTGTTTTCACCACCTGAGTGTACAAAGCAGTGCAGATGGTCAGGAGCTGTTTGTGCAACTCCATGAGCAGCAGAGCCACTTATCGGTGGGGCCACAGTCTGCTCCTCCCAAGGTTAAGGGGAAAAAGTAGGAGGGAATTCTTCCCTGGAGGGCCAGGAATGCCAGGGTACCCTGAGCCCTTTGTGCTGGAGTCCCAGACAACAGCAGAACAATAGGATTGTCTGAAGGGTGATAAATCAGATCTGGAGTCTTTGGAACATCCCACCCCCGGGATGTCTGAATTTAGAATATATGGGTGATTTCAAATTATCTGGCCTCACATGGGCTGACTATGGCAGACTGCATTATAACTGGTCAAATAACACTGCTTTTAGTGTTTTCTCCCTCAGAGAAGAAAGATCACAGCTTGGGAACTTTGTTGATGCAGTCTGTCTGAACACACAAGAGCTCCAAGCCTCAGGAGATCCCCAGTGACAACCTCAAAGCCACAAGCCCCTGCCCAGCTCCTCCCAGTCGCAGGGGTGCTCAGCCCCGTGGACTGTGGACACCCACCATCTCCCAGGCACCTTACAGACCCAGGGCCCACGGCCAGGGCTACGGGAGACGGTGCTGGTGCAGGGGAAGAGCATTCTGGGACTGCACAGGGCTTATTACAGGAAGCCTAGGGGAGGAACCGAATGGGGGGAAACACAGGCATTGGCATGGTTTAGGGAGAACAAATGTGGAAAACAGCAGGATAAGGGGAGAAAAAGGGTGGGCAGCATATAAGCATTTTTCTGGTCAGGATGCTTGTCTGGCCATGCCCTGCACCGGGTCAGTGCAGTTTGTTCTGTGCCTTCTTCAACTTAACTTCTAGTGTTTTTTCTGAGTGAAGGACTCTCTATAGGTGTGTGTGTATTTTCATGGTGGTCTTGGGCCAGAAAGGGGACCAGGTTGAGTGAGTGCTCAGAATGTCTGTCTGCATTGATGTGTGTGGGCAACCTGTACATGTGTACTGTAAGGGTGTGCATGCATGTATGTGCACTTTCTGATCATACCTATTCATCCTCATCACTGGCTGGGCCTAGGTGCAGCAGTCTGCTCTCTCCCAGGCTGCTGCATCCAGCCTCCCCTGAAGGGAAGCACTTAGAGACAATTTCTTTGCTGTCAAGCCAGTTCCAGCAGTCTGGCAGAAGCAGAGGGGAATCTGAAGCATCCCCACTAGCCCCCTCCATGCTGAAGATTGAGGCTGATCTGCTGGCCTCCTTCCAGCTCTGGGGAGCAACAACCCCAGGAACAGCTTCAGACTTTCACAGAGGAGCCAGAGGCAGCTGGAATATTGCATATGGAGACAACAGTCAGTCTCACCTCTGTGCCTGGCAAGATCATGGAGCAGATCCTCCTGGAATCTCTGCTAAGGCACATGGAAAATAAGGAGGTGATTGGAGACAGCCAACATGGCTTCACCAAGGGCAAATCCTGCCTGATAAACTTGATGGCCTTCTACAATACTATGAACTTGATGGATAAAGGCAGAGCAACAGACGTCATCTACCTGGACTTAAGCAAAGCGTTTGACACTGTCCCGCATGACCTCCTAGTGTCCAAATTGGAGAGTCATGGGTTTGATGAATGGACCACTCGGTGGATAAGGAACTGGCTGGATGGCCGCCCTCAAAGAGTTGTGGTTAATGGGTCAATGTCCACGTGGCGGCCAGTGACGAGTGGTGTCCCGCAAGGGTCAGTACTGGGACCAGTACTATTTAACATCTTTGTTGGAGACATGGACAGTGGGATAGAGTGCACCCTCAGCAAATTTGCCGATGACACCAAGCTCGGTGGCGCGGTTGACACGCTGGAGGGAAGGGATGCCATCCAGAGGGACCTGGACAGGCTTGAGAGGTGGGCTAATGCAAATGGCATGAAGTTCAACCAAGCCAAGTGCAGAGTCCTACACCTGGGACGTGGCAATCCCAGGCACAAATACAGGTTGGGCAGAGAATGGCTGGAGAGCAGCCCTGAGGAGAAGGACTTGGGAGTGCTCATGGATGAGAAGCTCAACATGAGCCGGCAGTGCGCGCTGGCAGCCCAGAAAGCCAACCGTATCCTGGGTTGCATCAAAAGAAGTGTGAGCAGCAGGTCACGGGAGGTGATTCTCCCCCTCTACTCTGCGCTTGTGAGACCCCACCTGGAGTACTGTGTCCAGTTCTGGAGTCCTCAACATAGAAAGGACATCGAACTGTTGGAACAGGTCCAGCGCAGGGCCACCAAGATGATTAGAGGGATGGAGCACCTCTCCTATGAGGACAGGCTGAGAGAGCTGGGACTGTTCAGCCTGGAGAAGAGAAGGCTCCGGGGAGACCTGATAGCAGCCTTCCAGGATCTGAAGGGAGCCTACAGAAGAGCTGGGGAGGGACTCTTTGTCAGGAAGTCTAGTGACAAGACAAGGGGTAATGGTTTTAAATTGGAAGAGGGGAGATTTAGATTAGATATTAGGAAGAAGTTCTTTGGTGTGAGGGTGGTGAGGCACTGGAACAGGTTGCCCAGGGAAGTTGTGGATGCCCCATCCCTGGAAGTGTTTAAGGCCAGGTTGGATGGGGCTTGGAGCAACCTGCTCTAGGGAGAGGTGTCCCTGCCCATGGCAGGGCGGTTGGAACTTGATGATCTCTAAGGTCCCTTCCAACTCTGACCATTCCATGACTCTATGATAACAGGAGAAGCAGAAGAACCCCTTGTTGGATGTGTGCTCTCTCTGGGAGGAGCAAATTTAGCTTTGCTGCCTGAGCACTAACCATCTCTGATGCAGACAGTGAGGCAATAGGTGGACTATCCCGTTTGCCCCAACCCTGGAAGTGTTTAAGGCCAGGCTGGATGGGGCTTGGAGCAACCTGGTCTGGTGGGAGGTGTCCCTGCCCAGGGCAGGCAGGTTGGAACCTGATGATCTTTAAGGTCCCTTCCAACTCTAGCCACTCTACGATTCTATGATTGAAGTCACATTGTCACACTCCGAGCTGTCATCACTGGGACAGGGCTGGTAGGCTATTGGCTTGGGGATGCCTGGTAATATGGTGACCTATGATGCTAACAGGAATCCTATTACAGAACACAGGTCTGTGGTTTTCTGTGGCCCCTGAGGTGTCAAGACCCAGGTGTCCAGAGGTGTGGAGAGCCTACAAGGGTCCCGGGGCAGAGGCCAAACCAGTGCTCTGAGTGAGCACTGTCCTGCTTCTCCTTCTCTGCCTGCTTCTCTTCTCTGATGTCTAATCAGGGACTGTCTTGCCTGAGGTCCCCACCAAGCAAGATGTACCCGGTGAGGCTTCTGGGGAGATACAACCTACAGCAAAATGGGACCAGCATAGAACATGACACTGCTGTGAAGGCGGAGGCATCCAGCCCAAGGTGCCTGAAAGAAAGGACTCAGCCATGCATGTGGTTGGCACCCTCTTCACACTGCATCTCCCTGGGCCCCACTGTGCCTTTTCACTGCGCCCACAATCATGCAGAGGTGAGGTAGGTCTTCCTGCCCTGGAGTTGTTCTACTGTGTTTTAACAGCACTGTGTGGATTTATATTGCTGGAGTGTCTGCTCTGGTGTGGTCTTGCCCCTTTTAATCACCCAGTTTACATACCCCCAGGATACTTCGTAGGCCTGAATGCTGTCTTATTTCTTTTTACTTGTTATTCAGAAAAATAACATCTCTCCCACAGTCCTAATGTCAGCTAAGAATGTCGCTTGCCCCAGGAGCACTGTGCTGAATGTACCCCTGCATGAGAATCTACACAGTCTCCTACCCTATTCCTAGAAGAGACCAGATGCATTTTAAAAAATCTTTCTCTGCTTAAGCTCCTTGCCATTTAGCTTCCCCTTTGGATCAGCCATCCAGCTGACAGCCCTGCTAAGCACAGTGTTAGGAGGAGTAGATACAGTTTGCATTTTGGAGTCTGTTGTTTAATGAAGTTATCAGTGCCAGAGAGTCTTCCCCCTCGTACAGACACCAAGAATCCTGTTGGAAAGGTGATTGGCACTGCTGACTTCCCTGGCCCTAAGTAGCTGCCATTAGCTGCAATACATGCCAGAAATTCTGCCTGGAATTAGTTGAAACAAAAAGACTTCAGACATGGTGAAGTCAGAGGCAGAGCTCTGTGTATAGTCAGGTGCCCATCTTGCAGACGTTTTTTCTCCAGTGAGAAGGGGGCAATGCTACCTGCCTCAGAACTGAGGACAAGGGATAAATGGATGGAAGACCATGCCATCTCTGGGTGTCTGTTACTATAGCCCTGGACAGCATGACTACTGAGTGAGCAATGGGCACTGATCTTGCTGTACAGCTGCCCCAGACACCATGTACATCAGCTGCATTTAGCTGCACACGCTTTGAGTAGACAAAACTTGCTGGAAACTTGCAGAATCCTATATAACAGCCCTTGTCTTCTTTCCTGACCTTCACACCACAGGCTGCAGATCCAGGTTGGAAAACGCGGGAAACAAAGAGGAAAGCTGTTCATTAGTGACTGTCCCAAAAGAAAACAGCTTGCAGACTGAAACAGCAGACCAAGCTTCACCAGGCAATACCACCAGGGCAGTTCTGCTTGGGAGGGTCTGTCAGAGCATTCTCCTTTATGAGGAAGACCTGGCTTGCATTAAACGAACCAGCCTAAATCAGCCTAACTCACTCCTTGCCCTGGTTAAGCCTGGGTTACACACCTGTATCTTCATATGCCTGTGTAGCACTGCCTGTAGTAGGTGCACCAGTCCTAGACTCAGCATGCATTTGCTCTTCAGCCACATCTGGTTTTACACCAGCCAAACTGAAAGCAGTGAGTACAAATGCTCCAGCTGCAAGGTGCTGGGGAGCCAATGCACTGAGCACCAGACTCTCCAGCCAGACTTTTTGTGTATCTGTGCACCAGGAGAGATAGTATTGCCCTCTACACCAGGTCCGAGGTGCTGGGAGGCACCAGAGAATGGGTGGAAACTGCCCCTTCAGCTTGAATTGGCAGCAATGTTAATTTGCTTTTTGGGCTTGTTTGATGAAACCCAGAAAATGTATCTGACTGACTGTATGGAGTCCATACAGAGAGACTACAAAATGGCAAGCTGAAATTTATTGGCCAGACAAAGAGAAAGTCTTTTTGTTTGCACAAAGGCAGATGCTGCCATTAGTGTATATATCAATATTGATTCCTTTGATGGGGTGAAAGGGTCAACGTGGTAGGTAATACCAAGGCTCCAGCACTGTCTACTTTACTTACCCCTAGTGCTTCTGCAAAGCTTCCCCTGAGCCTCTAAAATGCCTTTGATATGCATCAGTGATAAATGGTCTGATCCAGCTCCAGAAGTGCAGGTTTCTGGCACTTCTCTGAATCTTACTGCTGGATGTTCAAGGGACCAGGACAAGCTACTGCTTCCTTGCCGAAGGGAAAGGCATGCTGTCCTTTCAGTTGGCTTGTGAGCTACTTCCAGCGTGTGGGAGCAGCCCTGGAGAAACACCCCAGAACAGTGTGTGGAGGGCCACTTCACAAAATACCTTCATTACAGAGGATCAAGTTATCTTGGTGAGCTCCTTTCCCTCACAAACCTGCCTGAGGTCTCAAAAAGGGTGAACAGGGCAGATAGGCAGATTTAATTTCTGAACACTATTTCTTGCCTGCCCTGTTGAGGAGTATTAGTTGTTTAGCATAAATAAGTAAGCTTTAATCACAATTAAACACTTAAGATTATAATAAGGTGTGATTTGTGTGTTTTGCCTGTCTTTACTTGGCATCAGTAAATAGATTTCCTGAAGCCTTTAGGCCTCAATAGAGTTGGGTTTTTTTAGCAATTTTCCTAGCAGTGCTGTGTTTACTCTTCTAGTATGTGAAAGTGTTTTGATATCACACTGAAGGCNCCCCCTCAACCTGTCCTCATAGCAGAGGAGCTCCAACCCCCTAATCGTTTTTGTGGCCCTCCTCTGGACCTGCTCCATCAGGTCCATATCTTTTCTATCTTGAGGGTTCCAGACCTTCACACAGTACTCCAGGTGAGGTCTCACCACAGCAAAGTGGCAGAATCACCTCTCTGGATCTGCTGGCAACACATCTTTTGATGCAGCCTAGGATGTGATTTGCCTTTTGGGCTGCAAGTGCACCCTGCCTGCTCATGTCTAGCCTCTCATCCATCAGCACCCTCAAATCCCTTTCCTCGGTGCTGCTTTCTAATACCTCATCCTAGAGGTATTATCCAAGATAAGGAGGCTCCAACCCTTGGCTGAAATTGCAAATCAACATGATAAGAATCTGCCTGCCTGAATACAGAAAAAGAACTGAATAAGATGTTAGAAGATCCCAGATCAAAAATCACCATTGGACTAAAGAACATGTGGACAGCACATGAAAGACACAAGGGGCAAGTGCAGAGAGCACAAAGGAATCATTGCCCAGGGACTTCTTGGCTCAAGTTCCCTCTCTTTGGAGCACCCAACCTGGGCTGTTCTTGCTGTTGTACCTTCCAATTAAATGAATCATTTTATGAAATCCAACGCCTGAGGTTCTGCTGCAGGAAACCAAGGGTCAAGCCTGAGGAAGGAGGATGACTGGGAGTATGTGTCTGTGTCTGTGTGTGTGTATCTGCGTACCTGTATCTGTGTGTGTCTATGTGCATGTGTGTGCATTCCTCCTTTAACATTCCCTCTGCACTAGCTGTGTCTCTTACCCCAGTGATAGCACTTCAAGGGAGGCTGAGATTCCCTGGAGCAAAAAGTCTGAATTACAGGCACAAGGGAATGTTGTGCACACAGCGGGTGCTTGGACCTTCGCCTGCTTTGCGATGATTTTGCCACTGGGGTAAAGAGGCAGCCAGACCACGCCTGTCCTCAGAACATGAAATGCACCTTGGCTATGTGGACTTTAACTAGTTGACATGTGGAGTGAACTTGTTTCCTTGCTAAGTTGGTATGTAAACAAATGAAAATCCATATTGTGGGTCACCTTGTCAGTCTTTTCTCAGCAAGGCTATAAAAAGCTGAGCTTTTTAAACAATGTTAGGAAGTGATAGGTAGCTGACAAAGACATCACACCTAGAAGACGCACGTACAGGGTTAACACCAGGATGTTCAATGCATTCACCTGGGTGTTATCAAGTCTGTTAGGTAAAGTAACATGCCTTCTGCTTCATCCTCCTTACCAGGACAGTAGGTTTGACATGCATGCTATGGCCAAAACAACAGGTATGATTTAAGATTCTGCTCTACCAATGGTGATCATACACAGGGCTGCTTGACTGCTTCCTCCATGCAGCACTGGTCATGACATTCGTGTGTCTTGGTACTCTCTTTTCTTGTTTCTTCACCTTCCTTTTTGCAATCCTTGTACTTTCTTTGTCTGTCCCAGTTTCGTCTCAAATGAATAACTGCCTTCTATTTTTTCCTCATTTCCATGCGGATGTGAGGGTGTGTGGGTGTGTGTGTAACAACTATGTCCAGCTTCGTATTTCTGATACTATAACCATGAACACAAACCAGGAATGGGAGGACCAGTAGTCTTGAAATGTAGAATAAGACTCCTTGCTTTTCAGCCAAGATGGGCTTGGGAGCTGCCAATCTGTTTCTGCTAGCAAACACCAGAGAAACCCTGAGTAAATCAACAAGATTTCCTGGAAGCCAGCAGAATGAGGCTAGTTTACATCAGCTGCAGATCTGTGCAGCTCGATTTTATTTTCCTCCAGGGCCTTTCTGTAAAGTTGTCTACGAGGGTAGTCTTACAGCTTCGACTTATAATTTACAATTTACAACTATGACCAGAAGAGGCTGCTCTTTCATTTTCACTGGGGTTTGGGATTGAAAATCCTACAAATGCAGTGGGGGGAGGGTGGTTTGGGAACACCCACCCTTCCTTGGCCAGTTTACCATCCTTTGCAAAGTCAGGGAGGGCCCTGAGGTAGCATAGAAAGGCATGAGAGCTCTTCTAGCCACTGGGAGTTGCAATTAGTGCTGTTACTCACTGAACAATGAAAGCAGCTGTTCTGTAATTAGCTTTGCCTCAGGTCATAGGCAGCTTAGCTGAGAGAAATCCGTTTTTTTTAATTACACGGCAGCTATGCATTGCCTGATCCCAGGGAGCATAGGCAGAACAGGGTGGGCTGTGGAATCCAGGTGTCTTGTGAGAGTGGTGGGGAGAACCACCAGATGCTGCCTGGTGCTTGATTCTCTCTAGGCATCACTAGCCCCTGTGTCTTTTCTGAGTGTTCCTGGCATTTGAGGAACGCTCCTGTAAGCATTGCCAACTGCCTGCCATGGGCAGGAGTTGTAGGGCTTGGCTGGCTGAAGCCCATGCAATGCCAAGAGCAAGGACTAAGGGCTGTGTGAACACTTCTCTGGGTGAGCCAGGTCTCAGGCCTAAACCAGCTCCTCTATCCCTGAAAACAGGCACAATTCAAGTCAGTGTTAACAGTTATTCATTATCCTGCATCATCCACAGCCCAGCTTCCTGTGATCTCCAGCTCCCAGAGAGGGGCTTTGTGGTTGGCAAGGGGCCTCTCCAAAGCCAGCATCACTGGCCCGCTCAATATCTCTGTACCTGTTAAATATTACTGGCCATCAATGGTGTCCCTAGACTTGCTTGGGAATGGGAGTTGCCTTTGTGCAAGACCTTGCACGATGCATTTCTGTGCTGGGGTGAAGGCTCCTGCATACGAAGCGAAGCAGCATTGACAAGATAGTTGCTAGCTGAAGCAGTAACAAACTCTCCACAACAGCAGTGGTACCAAAGACAATCACGCATAACTCCGGAGACAGCGCATGGTTCAGGAAAGAGAGCAGAGCCACACGCTGCTGTGGCCCACAGCCACCTGAGCTCTTTACTACAGTTAGAGA
>VXBW01004111.1:3759-14238 GCA_013400375.1 Thinocorus orbignyianus | reverse complement strand
GAATGAAAAGAACACACTGTACAGAAATAGAAAATAATTAACGGAAAATTAATTATTGTCAGAAATGTTTGCAATCGTTCTTCATGGAGGGAGAGATATCATTCTCGGGCAGGGGTGAGGGGCAGTTCTCCATTTAATTAAATATTTAACATTTGCCATTAAAGATTTAGCAGTGATGATATTGGCTGAGTGAAGGATGTTAGGTGAAATTATCTCACAGAGTCAGGGAGACACCAGTTGGTGTAAGAACTGCTGAGAGGTTTACTGAAAAAGGGTCTAGAGGCAAAAAGGAGGCAACCCAAGAAACACCAGCATTATCACTAAGAGGTTGTGACAAGAGGTTCCTTGTGACGGGAGCTGCTAGTGACGGGCAGGGTCCACCCCTTTCATTGCTGGGGAGAATCTCCTGTATGTAGACTCAAATAAATTGGCCACATTCCTGGTTGCTGTAGAAAGACAGATGGTCACATTGTAAAATGCTGCAGGTATCGGTAAATTAACATCCATAGTGTCCCTAGCTCAGCCACACTAGGCTCATTTATTCTTATGGTGTTGATGTCCCACAGTCTGAGATCAAAGCAGTGGATACCACTGCTCCTCAGCATCTCCAAAATTTGTGGGCAAATTTTTGCGCCCAGATTTTCACACACAAAACATAAAGTGCACGAAGCAGAACACACAGTACTTAAGTCACACATTTTCCACGTTTTAAAGTGCTCCAAAATCTCATTTAAAGTGGTTTAATTTTCAGTCTTAGTCTTTGGAACTACCTAAAGCTTTCTCTTTTGCTCCTCCCTAGAACACGTAATTCCTTTTTCTCCTTGATGCAATCAAAACTCAGGTTTTAATCCTTCCCCCTGCACCCTTTGGGATGAGGCATAAAGCTACAGTTCTAACCACTTGCAGACGTTACAGATCTCAGAGCAGTGCACTCTAGTTGTAGTCTCACATGCAAGAAATCATCTGCCATAAAGTTTCTCTGCATTACTCCCTCCCCATGTTTAGTTACTGATGCTGCTAAATAGATTCTGCTTTCTGCCCTGCAGGTAGGTGCACCATTTTGTCTGAGTCTAATAAATTGGATGTGCAATTTATTAAAATTATTTTGACTACTTCCAGTTGAAACAATCTTTAATGAATGCACTTGGGTATTTCAGGTTCCCACCTTTTTTCTCAGCAGACCTGCCTAAATCACTGAGTTTCACTTATTTCAACAGAAGCTGGATCATGTCCTATGTGAGCATTTCTATACTTAGAATATTAATTACTATTACTAAGCTAAACTATACAAGTAGTTAACACAAATATAAACAGATCTTGATGAATATAAAAGATTATAACAACAAAGGTTTTGCAACCATGCTCAGAGGTTTCCTGTTTTTTTCCTGAGGGAGGAAAATTGAAGCAACAAAAACTTTGGGGGGGTTTGGTAAAAGATTGAAGACTAGCAAAGCCAACATGGCTCAAGTGGGAATAGTGAATATCTGCCATCTTGAACTAATCCTGCTACCTGCACAGGAGCAGGTTGGCTAGATCACCATGCAAGATGCTATCTTAGCTATGTTACAAGCATACACCAGAGCAGGGAATGCTCCTGGATTTCCTCACTGGCTACTACCTCCAGATGGCTTTTCTGCACGATGGGGCAAAAAGGAAAAGAATAATCTGTTTCTCCAGCAGGCTCTGATTTTTTTCATCACCCTTACCCTACAGGGTCAGTTCACCTTGATGCTTCCGAGACACGGGTAGGACCTTGCCTGTAGAGCAGAGCAGATTTTGGCAATGATGGTCAGCGGATGTTTCTGCCAGAGCAGCTCTCTGAGATATTCTATGTGCAGGGAGATTTTATTAGGAATAAGACAATGCTAACACAAGGGTAGGTCCCCCTAATTATGTTTTATTATGAGTAAACACTGGACTAAGCATAGCTGTATTAAGTGGATTTTTCATTCTTTAGTTGAGAAGGAATCGCTGGGAGCATCTGCCCCTACGTTAGCATCACAGTAAACATGAGGTTTCACGAGGTAATTCTTGCAGCAAGCCAATAATTTCTGGTAAAAGCTGAAAGATCTCAGAGAATGCTTTGAGGGGCTTTGCTTGCAATGATCCTGAAGCCCTTTATTGTCCTGGGAATCTCTGCCATGAAATGACTCAGTCAGCTTCCCTAGGCATTGCATGGGCAGGGCACCCTCACCCTCTCCACTAGATCCAGGGGACCCAGGAGGGAGAAGAATGTAAATTTCCATTCTTGGTCTGCCTGTTGTGGGTAAAGTTTGCTCTCAGGTACATCTCAGGCAAAGGAACATTACTATTGTTGTTGTTGTTGTTGTTGTTGTTACTATTTTATCATAACAGGACCCAGTGTCAACCAACAGATTAAAAAATGAAAATATAAAAATATAGAAAATGATAAGCAAAGTATTACTGTCAATAGTGCCATGCTTGCATTTTCTCTGGAATTATCTTCACATTAGAAAATTGCTGTTTTAGTGAAGTCTAATGTGTAATTAACACCAGATTCTTTTCCACAGGCTTTTTTTTTATTACTTTTATAATAGAAAGACTACCATCACAAAAAGACCCAAAATAGTTTTGGTTAAAAGAAAAGTGTTGTGAAGGCCTCAGGGGCGAATTTTGCTGCCTGCAGTGCCATTGTCATCTGGAAGTCAGACTCATCAGCAAGACTACATCTCCCCTAGTACTTCACTGTCTGAGATTTCCCAAATGTTCAACTTTCCTTCAATAAGAAAAGAAACCATGATGTATTACAGAAGGTTTAGCAGCAAACTCCAATTTCTCTGTGGCACAATATTAAAAAATATTTTGGGGACTCAATTCATTTAAAATGAGATGTTAGATGGAAAATCATAATAAAACTGAATTCCCATCTCTGCACCCTCACTCCAGAAAATTATGCAGAAAGAAATTTCTGTCCAGAGTTAGTTTTCCCACTTCTCAGATGGAAAGAAAAGCACAGGGAAAGTAGATGCATTTTCCAATAAATACATACTGTGACGAGGTATAAACTTAACATCAACACATCATTCCTAGCACTACACAGATTTCTCTCTGCTGGAAGTAAGAGTACAATTACACATAGACCTCCAGACTCCAGTAAGAATTTTTCAACACTTTGAATTTGAGATAGATGAGAAAAAGAAAAAACATCTATGCCACAAACCTGGTGGGAGAAGTTTTGCCTGCGGGAGTTGATGAATATTCAAATCACAGTTTCCATGAAATACCATAGCACCTTAGTCAAACAGAGTTTGTAACAAAATAATTCCTCAACCATTTAGGGTCTGGTCCACAAATGAAAGTGTTTCAGTTCAAAACAACAAAAAGGAAAACCAAAATATAATTTTTCCGTAACTAAAATACAGTACTTGAGCAAATACTTTTTTTCTCAAATCCCTCTCTTTTCCAAAGCCAATGTTCAGTGTAATTTGCATTCTCTGTCTTCATCTTGCAAACGAGGATCTTTAGCCATATGCAGGTTAAAAGATTTGCCCAAGTGCATCCCTCATGCCATCAGTCCTAATTAAGTATCTCACACATGCTCTTCCCTCTCCTGTCTCATGGCAGTGAGTCCCATAGTTTATCCTTGCACTGAAAGAGAAAGACTTGCACAAACAAATAAAGCCTGACAAATGCTTGAGGAGAAATTTATTTATTGTATCAAGTATTTTTCCTTCTTGTACAGCAGGTGTAAACACTAATAAATTAGTAGTCATAAAATTAATGATGACTGTAAAATACTGAAGTACTTAACTCCTTCTACCAAATGTATCCTGAACAATAATGTCCTGGGTTGAAAGACACAGGACTAATTTTTCTTCTAATGCTGGGGAAAAATGCACTTTTAGAAGACTCTAGTGTCTGAATTCATGAAAATAATTACTTTATGGCCAGCCAGGCTCTGTGAGATTCAAGATCTCAGTGTTTTCGAGCCTTGCCAGGTGCAGGGATGAGGAGGAGCAAGGACTGTGCATTTGACCCAAGTGGGCCAACAGGATTATTTCATACCATGAGCATCACAATCAATATAAATTAGAAAAGTTTGCTGTGTAGTGCTTTCTCCCTTGATGGAGGCAGNATTAAAGTAGTTTAGTTTTCTAAACTCCTGAATCTCTTTAATTTCTCCCTCTCTTTTTTGTTAAAAGGGGGAGGGGGAGATTATCTGTCCTTTTTCTAATTTGTTCAGAACCACTACAGTATAATTCTTGTATATCTTATATCAGTATTAGGATTAATACTGGTTCTTTAGTATTATTGTTAATTATTTAATCTTATTATATTAAATCTATTTACATTTCAACCTTCGTGTTTCTTTGTGTTCCCCGATTCCCCTTTCCTGGGTGGGGAGGGGTCATCGGGTGACAGAATAATTGTCTGAACAACAATAAATTCTTATGGATTTTCTCAAACCATAACAAATAAATAAGAGGAAAAAGTAACTGGAGATAAGGAAGACCTCATAAAAATAGTAGATTAAATCAGGGAGCTCAGGAGAGTCTGGAACAAATATATCAGTAGGTCAATATGATAAGCAGTAGCTGGTAAGAAAATTGCTCCTAGTCTTTCATGATGACCAGTATTTCTAATGAGTCACAGGATCAGAGCTGGGCTGGAAACACAATGGAAGTATTTAACCATGTAAAAGAAAACAACATTGCCAATTATCCCCCTTTTTAGGTCCTGGGCAGGGATCTAGTGCAGTGTATGAACAACTCAGGGGTAACAATCAAAAGCCATGGGATCATTACAAGCATAATAGATAAAAGNGCTCTAGACCCCTCACCACCTTCATTGCCCTTCTCTGGACTCACTCCAGAATCTCAATGTCTTTCTTGTAGTGAGGGGCCCAAAACTGAACACAGTACTCGAGGTGAGGTCTCATCAATGTTGAGTACAGAGGCATGATCACTTCCCTAGTTCTACTCATCACAATATTCCTGATACAGGCCAGGATGCTGTTAGCCTTCATGTAGGGAATGAACCCCTCCTAATAATAAGAGTAGTACTCAGTACTTTGCACATTCAAAGGCACCTTGAGAAGTGGGATAAGTGTCCGTGTTGGTATCCACATTTTGCAAATGGAGAAAATAAGACCCTGAGACCCATTTTCATTTCAACAAACTTCCATTTGTTCAAACACTTGTGTTGGGGCTGGGTACTCCAAAGCCAAGAGCATCTGAAAGACCCTCTCAGTCATAATTCACATTGTATGCTGCCCAATTTCCCCTCCATACAGCAATTCAGTGTCAAAGGAAAGGTGTGGATCCCAGTCATAAGTACTGCCAGCTTGGAGGTCTTTCACTTTTGTCCCTGCATCTGTCATCCCTGAGGACCAAATCCTGCTCTGGTTCATTGGGGAAGGAGATCTAGACACAGGAATCTCTGACAGCCCAAGGAAAGCAGACCCTTGTGGAAAAAAAATAATTTTCCCGGAGCTCTGGGACAATTTTTTTTCTCTCCATGAAGGGATGAAAGAGTGATGTCAAGGGATTTCTGATCCAGTCCCTCAAACACTAGGAAGCAGCAAAGGAGTCCATCCAAAACTACACAACTCTCCCCAAATGCTGCCCCTTCCTAATTCTGCTTTCGAAGTGATTTGCTTACAGCATTTCTGGCTTCTTTCTCCCCACCTGTCACTCAATCAGAGCTAAATGTCAAATGTCTTTGATGTCTTTGCCATCAACCATTCCAGGCATGCTATAATAAGCAACTATCTTCCTGAAAAACTGTGCTCTCTGAAAGTCCTGTCCTCAACTTTACTGTAATTTGCAGTTTTCCTTTAATTTTATTTTTAGCATTTTCTCTCCCCAGCAGTCTATGTGTTTCCCTGGGATCACTCTGTGGTAAGGGCGTCCCAAAGGAGTATGCTCTCCTCTGCAACACCCTGCAGGAGCAAAACCAGGTGGGAATACCTGAATCCCTGTGGACCCAGGGATAAGAGTCAAGCAGTTCAATAATCTCGTGGTCTGCACAAGTCAGAGCAGGTTTGGAGTTGCCCACAGCGACTTTGGGGACCAGCTCTAAGGAGAGCTGAGCATGGTCATCTAACATGCAATGCAGTCCTCTCCTGCTCATGGGCACATTTCTCATTTGTTGCTGAGGCTTGTGGGAAGACAAATGCTAGGGTTGAAAGACTAAAAGGGGGAAAAAAAGTTGTTGACTTTCTGACCGAAAATTGCATATTCTGTACTGTTTTCCAGAGGACTAGCATTATGGGGATTTATAATGCATCTGCCTATTTCCAAAATTACTTGGTTGAAAAAGGATGTTTTTAGAGCAAAAAGGTAGTTTTTCCTCCCCCCTTTCCCACTGTAAAAAGCTTCCAGCTGACTATCCCGGGGCCACTCGGCATTTCATCTCCCCCCAGCGCAGAGGGATATGGTCAGATCCCACCCTGTCCACCATCCCCAGCCCAGATACAACCAGTACATGTGCTCCCCCTAGTTGCTACTTTTTCTGGATTTAGCACCCTTGCTGAACCATCAGGAGCTCTGGTAGGAAAGAAAAGTGTGTTTTTTTCATGTGGAATTGGCCTCCCTTCCCCTCCTATAATTACCCAATCCCATTTTCATCCCCACACAGTCTTCACCAGTAAGTCACCTGTGATGTCTCCTGCAAGACATCGCTGTCAGGACCCATGAATTTTGCAGCAAACATGGCATTTTACCCTCCCTTGTGAACCCAATCCATCTTGCTTGCTTTGAACTGATGTTTCAATTCTGAAAAGGCATTTTTCAGAGAAAATGTCCATATTGACTACCATGCTTATCTGACCCCTATAACATCCACTCTTCTGTATTACTGAGCAGCAAAGGTATTTTTAGCCTGGCTGCCAGCCCCACAAATAGTTCAGAATTCAGACTGTTTCTCCTGTCTCGCTTGTTGCCACCAATAAAAATTTTTCAACCAGAGGTATGCGCACAGTGGGAGGTGTTAGCTATGAGAGTCCAGCCCTTATTCCTAGGGATGCATCAGCTCTGCAGTGATACCAAACAAAACATGGTAAACCTGCCTTTATACACAAGAAGATAGGTAATTTCATTATTTGCCCTGTTGGAGGGTCGGAAGTAGAAAAGCGTAGAGGAGTCCCACCTGCAAGGAGGAGGGGACAGGACAGGTGACGCAAAACTGACCAACTGGGGTATTCCATCCCATCTGCATCATGCTCACTACAAAAGCTGAGGGATCAAAGGGTCAAGCCCCTTTTTCCTATTTCTTCAATGGCCGATGTTCGAGGAGGACCCTGCCTGTTTGCCTGCCTTTGATCCCGATCCAAGTGTTCCTGACTCCTGATCTGGAATTCAGTTCCTGTTGAACACCAAGTCCAGTCTGGGACTTTTCCTGATGCCTGCTGGTGACATGGTCATCATCCTGGGAGCTTGATACGGTTTTGTATATACTGTACACTTTTTTCCCCTTTTTCAATTTTTCTTTTTATTATTTATTATATAATTATTATTTATGTTTTCATTAAAGTAGTTTATTTTTTTTCTAAACTCCTGAATCTCTAATTTCTTCCTCTCCTCTCTTTTTCTTAAAGGGGGAGGGGGGACGACATCATCTGTCTTTTCTGATTTGGTCAGAACCACAACAATGGGATATTACAAGTACAGATGGAGTCAAGAAAATTTACTATATGCTGAGAGTTTGGTATGGCAGATAGGTTTTACCAATTCATTTCAGCTGTGTCTTTGCCATGTGGTCTTCACCTTCTCTCTCTTCTTCCCTGTTAATTCCTACAGTCACTTGCAGAGACTTCATTGGGAAACTAAATTGACTCAGACAGTAATAGTGTACTGATGTGGATGCAAAATTAATCTAATTTAAAACTCAAGCCCAAAAGCTTGAGAAAGCCCATTTCAGCAAAGTCTGTAAGCAGATGTTTAAATTCATCCCTATTAAACGCAACACATTAGTGATTCCTTCTTTAAGGATTTGCAGATTTGGGGCTCCTGCCTGGTGAGTGGCTTTGATTTTAGTGTGCCAAAGGAGTTCAAAAGCAATTTAATTTTCATAATGAGAATCTTTCTGCCAACAAAAGACAAGTGTTTCTAAGTAGGTCTTTTTGCTGTCTATTTAAATTAGATTAAATAAGATTATGGTGTTATTAGCATTATTAGGGTTATTATTAGGAAATTACTATTCACAGCACTTTTATTGTCATATTCTACAATAAGGAAAGCAAATATGTTAAAATGATTGAACATCAACATATAAGCTCTTAGTAATCCACAGGAAAAATCTGATGTGTAAATGTCTGATGTTATGTCTACACTTAATCTGAATTTTGAAAATAGTGTTTTAGCTTCTTCCTGCCCTTTGCCTCATTCTGTTCTCATGCAGCAAACCGTGGGAGGTCATTTATTTTGGGACAGGGATAGTCAGGGAAAGGAAAGACCTAAACTGCACTGACTTCATTTGGAAAACTTGAATTTGGAGGATGGTCTTTTACAATTACTCAGCATTTTCTGCTCACACTGAAATTACTGGCAGGACTACCTTTGACTTCAGCAGTCAATGAGTTGTTAAAAATTAATTGTTTCCCAAGATATTTCCAGAAATAGTGGAAATGAATTTTCAGTTATTTTAGACTTGGTTTTCTCATATAATTTTGCAGTGATGAAACTTTTGCACCTTTGAAAAACTGTAAGCATTCATATTTTGTGCCTACATACATCCATTTCATGTACTCATGTTGTCCCTTGCTACATAGACAGTGACATTTAGACAAGCTGCAATGACAGTCTGGTTCCACACATTCAGATAGTCTAGCTGCAGACAATGCATATCTCTGATATTGCATCTGGGACTAGATATGAAGCATCTCTTTTTTTTCGATATAACAACCTCCAGATCAAGTTAAATCAATGTGAATACAATACAGATTCTTAGAAATCGCTGTGTTTATCCCTGCATAAATCTAGTCATGTATCCTAATAAAGCTTCAGCAAAGTCAGTTTCCACAGTTCAAGGAGGATGGTGATTTTGCACCTGCCACGGAATTTAGGCTATTTGGATCTTATGTTTAAATTGCAGTTGTTGTTGTACATTTAAACTGTAATATCACTTTGTGCAATATGCATGGGCCAAACCCCCCATCATCAGTTCAATTTTGGATAGAATTTAGATGGAGAGCTTCAGGTTGGCAAAGAGGCTACTAGGGGAAGGATTTCAGTATACATTTAATATGGAGCATGCACTTCTGTGCATTGCTGAACATAGATGGATTTAAACACAGAGTTAAATTCTTTGCTGAATGGGACTTAGCTAAGTGAGAATGACTGCAGTTAGATAGGGCTAGTTGTAGAGACAAGGGGGGAAAAAAGTGCACAGCTTTGTTTTTTAAATCCTCTGAACAACTTCAGAACCATTTCTAGAGATTACTTTTCTCCCATTTATCCTACAAGAGTGCTTATGTCATGATGACTTAAACTGTAAAGTACGCCCAGCTCATACACTCCAAATGTAAACTGGTGGTTTCTATCCTGCCTTTGCAATACTTTTATTGCCTATTCTGTCTTTGCAAAGAAAGAAACAAACCATATTTTTAGAGAAGTGAGATATCCATTTAATTTACATGCATGATAGCTGTTGCTAGACAGGGGATGTCTGTTCTTCACAAGAGAGATCAACATGGGGGTGTGTGAGTGTTGCCATTTGCAAGCAGCCCCATCACCATTTGCATTATTCTCTCTGGGGTTGGCTGGAGCACCTTTGGGACCAGCTGTAGAGCAACCCATATTACTGAGGTATTTTGAAAGGAAATACTGACAGCACCTGCAATTTAGAGTCAACAGGGTTAGCAGTCTCCTCTACTGTGGCTGGATATTGCATGACTGCCCAGATCCTTTCCAGATCCTTTTTCTCTACTCCATTTCCTTCTTCAGTTCAACCACTGGTCTGATTCAGGCAGACAAGATGTTCTGGTGTCCTTAGGACCTTCACTGCCTCCCAGGAACTGTACAGAGGAGGAGGACTTTGGTTCCAGTCCCAGTGCAGTCCCCCTACAAATTTGCCATTTCTCCAGTTGGTTGCATGATGAAACAATATGTTGATATTATGGTTTGTGCATGAAAGACTACTATGCATCAGAAATGCTCAACCCTGATTTGACACATGAGAAAGTAATTAGGGAAACAAGAGAAGCCAAATGTCTCAAGAAGAAAGATTAAAAACTGTGGGATCTGGCTAATTCCAGAGGCAACACCACTTATGTTATTACTTGATGCCAGTAGTTACAAAAATAGTAACTATGCTCCTTAGCCCACAGTGATTCTCTCAAATTGGCTAAGAACTGCCACATCACTAGCAGCAAAATTGTTGCATGTTTCTGGAATAAACAGTCTACAAGGAATGCAAAAGATACCACAAGTAGGTCGCTACTCACCCACGTGCATGTCCCAGGGGACAGTGGAATCATAGAATCATAGAATGGTTAGAGTTGGAAGGGACCTTAAAGAT
>VXBW01004103.1:235589-250239 GCA_013400375.1 Thinocorus orbignyianus | reverse complement strand
AGGAAGGGTTTGACACTGAATGAGAGGAGATTGATATGAGATCTGGGGGAGAACTTCTTTGGTGTGAGAGTGGTGAGACTCTGGCCTGGGTTGTCCAGAAAAGCTGTGGCTGCCCCATCCCTGTAGGGGTTCAAGGCCAGATTGGAGGGGGCTTGGAGCAACCTGGTCTAGTAGAGGTGTCCCTGCCCAGGGCAAGGGGTGGAACTGGATGATCTTTAAGGCACCTTCCAACTCTAACCATTCTGTGATTCTATGTTTCTCAGACGCATTTTAGCACATGCTGAAATAGCTGTCTGTCAAGGAAAGGTACCCTGAATCCTAGTTAATCAGCCGTGTCACCTCCTATTGCCCAGTCCCAAAGAAAACAGATGACAACCAAGCACCTGCAGGGGTTGTGCTGCCAGGAGCATGAGGAGACTCCAAAAGCAGGTGCAGGTCAGCTCTTGCATGCACATGAATAACTCATTAAAGTTAATTGCATCATGCGTAATCAGAGAGGTGATTTTAGAATGTACAGGCAATGCTAAGTTTTGAGATCTTTGCCAACTCACTAATGCCCTGAGCTCAGGGATTCCTAAAAAAAGTAAAAGCTGAAAAAAAAAAAATAGCCAACAGTCCAGCAGTAGTGATTTCTCACATTTAATAGACCCTGTCCCGAATTGCCCAGAGAAGCTGTGGCTGCCCCATCCCTGGAGGGGTTCAAGGCCAGGCTGGAGGGGGCTTTGAGCGACATGGTCTGGTGGGAGGTGTCCCAGCCCAGGGCAGGGGATGGAACTGGATGATCTTTAAGGTCCCTTCCAACCCAAACCATTCTATGATTTTATGATTCCATAATCAGCCAGATTTGAATAGTCAAATCCACAGCAAGTCCTTCAGTTAACTTATCATAAGGAACAGCAGAAAGCTGTAAAATCTTTCATGGACCTCCCAGTACAGAGGGATGGAGATGGTGATGTTGTTTACAAGATGGTCTGTTGTTTATGAGACAGCAGAGAAAAATGCCTGCTTAACAGCTCCAACTCCACGTTCATCAGATGCTTCTCGCCATCCCCAGCCTAAAGTCCTCATCAGCTCATGCCCATCTCCTCCTCTGCCATCCTCAGTAGCTTCTCCCAAACCACCTTCCATACCTGGTATTTCACCCGCAGCTCTTCCCTATTCTCCCTTTTTTCTAAACTCTTCCTCAATAATGAAACCCCAAGAGGATGGGTTTTTTTCTGGCAGCTTCCTCCACTAGCTGGAAAAAAAGGTGTTTTCAGCCACCCAGATGCTCTAAGTCAAAAATGGCTCTCCTAAATATACATTTAATCCATTCCTTGTGCTTTGTGGAATGCAAATACAGCCCCTTTTGAGAAGGTATCGGTTCTCATACACCTGTCACGTTGAAGTTGCTTCATCCAGGTGCTAAGCACAAGCTTCCACTCACTTCACGCTGTATTTTAATGCTATATTTGGACATTTCCCAATATGCACATTCCCCTCCTGCACATCCCCAGGGGTCTCATACCCACTTCGAGCATGCTTTTGATGGAAAGCAGCCAGACTGCTCGTTAGCCCATTCTGGACCTGCTCACCAGTGCTCTTCCTGAGTTCCCCGTTACTCTGGTGGTATCACTGCAGTAATTGGGCTGCATATTTTTCAGGCGCAGATTAGCATCGCTTCCGCCAAGCACTAATGGCCCATCCTGTGGCTTATCCCACCACGTCTCTTCCATGCCAATGCGGTTGCAGTTTTGTCACAATCCTCTGGTTCATCCTGATTATTTGTCAGGCAAATGGAAGAGTTTTAACAAGGTGCTTGCTGACCTTTGTTCTCAGCTCTGCTCAATTTCTCTGTGCTGGGAGAGAGCGAGAACAGGGATAAGTAACACATCCTGCTCTAGAAATAATGCCCAGTAGCTGCTTCAGGGCTAGATAGATATCTTAGAGGATTAAAAGCAAGATTCAAACCTGGCTAGTAAATATTTAAAAGCTTCAAACGCCTATTATAAAAACAATTTTGTGTCAATGGTGACGGCATCAGGGAAATTCTGCCATTTCAAGTAGCAGCTGCTTCTCTCCACTTGTGTTTTGGAACAGCCTTGGGAAGCCAGGCTCTTTCTTTTCCTGTCTGAGCTTGGTATCACTGAGGAAAAGCCCTGCTCTGTCTCACTTTTTCTTCCTCACTACAGCCATGGACCAGCGCCAATGCAGCAGACCCTGTGTCAGGGCTGGACATGGACTCTCATGGTCTCCCCCTTCTCCTCTTTCTTTTCCTCTTTCTCATCTTCCTTCTCCTCCTCTTCCTCCCTGGAGCCATGCACCAGAGAGTTCTCTCAACACCAGTGTCACATTTCATTCCATAGCAGCTGGGATCCACGAAGCAGGCAAGATTCTGCAGGAGATGGAAAGGAAATAAAGGATCTGTAAATAAATCCGGCCGTATGGAGTGTGGTGGTGGCAGGGTCTGTGCCAGGCTTCTCCCTTGCCTCCAGCCCATTCTGTGCTCATGCTGAGAGCCCACTGTGCTCTGGCCACTTTTACTGTTTGCAGCCTGTCCATCGACAAGAAGGTGGAAGCAACTTGCTCCCAGCTGCTCTGGTAACAAAAACAGACAGGGTGCAATGTGATCCAGCACCGTGAGCCCACCACCACAGCAATGCAGTCAGTCTGGGAGTATTAAGGGCACTTTTGCCTTGGCCAACCTTTGTTGCCAACAAAAAACCCATCTTCCACAAACGATTGGAAAATCAGTGGAAAAGCTCTGAAGGTCCAAGAATGTGCAGAGTTGGTTCAAAAGAATATTCATGAGCACTGTATTTTCTTTATCCGGCTCTAAAACTTACCAGCAAAATTCAGCCAAGTATCTTTTTGTGTGGTGAGGAAAAGCTGCAAATGCTTTTGTACTCCCTGAGCTCAGGTGCACTGGAGGGTCACAAATTCTGAATCACTGAAAATTAAATTCTAAAACCCATCAAGCTAAAATAAAATTCCTTGCAGGGGTGCTGGAGAGCATGTTAAAGCAAAGATCAGAGCAGTGGAGTTTGCCATTTCCCCTACATCTGCACCAACAATAGGTCAGGAAAAGAGAAAATAACTTCCAGCTCCTATTCCAGAATATTTTTGTTTGTCACTGAACACCCTCTGGGCTTTCAGCCTTTGGCTCAGCTTGTGGGCTGCTCAGAGATGCTCAGGCTTGTTGGCTGCACCAGCAAGCACCAAGGCAGAAAGCTCAAACCTGCCTTCAGAGGAGATTCCCAATGGGATGCAGAAGCATGGGGAGAAGGAAGGACAAAGCAGCTGCTGAGTGAGACGGAGCTGTACCCGTCATGGGCCCAGGAAGCAGACTGGAAAGATTAAAGTTCTTAGGTCTAATCCCCGCTAAGGAGTTTGTACTTCTTTATTTACTATAAAATATACTGAGTGCACTAAAGTTTCTCAAAACATGGAGAGAAACCGGGTTTGCTGAGCTGGTGCTCTGCTGAAGGCAGAAAACCCTATCCTGAAAGGGGCAGAGGGTACTAGGCCGAGAGCTAGCAAGACTCATGGATAGAGCTTTAAACTAGAAGTAAAGGGGGAAAGGGATAAAACCAGATCTTCAGATCTTATCTAAAATCCTAGCAAATCTTTTTCCTTTAGGATTTAGTGTTTTGGGTAGTGAGAGAAGACAAGAATATTCTTGCCTTTTTGGTACACTAGCGCCAAAATTGTTATGTCCATCCAGAATATGGAAACAAGGGCATTTATACCATATACACTCATTTGGTTGTGGTGAGGCCAGAGGTGAAAGAAAGGGGTTTGGTTCCCTCTGCATGAATTTTGCAGAGACGTAGAGAGGGTGCATGATTTCCTCACTGTTCCTTACCAACACACCAAGCGCTGTTTGCTACTATGCTTTTCATGGTGAGGTCTTCTTGGAAAAAAGTCCTGAATTGTTTTATGCTCTTTGCCATATTTTTCCTGGAACTTCAATAGCTCTTTTCCTTCATTGGCCTCCATCCATTGTTCAAGAGGCCACCAGGAAGTTGCTGTCCACATTCTGCATACATGTTTGTCACTGAACATATTCCCTTCTTCGGGTCCAAAAGCCTGCTAGATGGCACCTCTGGGTGCTCCTACAGAAATGAGCTCTCTAATGAACAAAGTGAAACCCCCCTTTTGGCCTGGAGCTCAGCGATGCCACATGTGTGTGCAACATAACATGATCTCCTACAACTCCAATTACATTTTCAGACCTCTTTGTACACTCCTGCTGCAGACAGGGTATCTCGAGTCTGTTCTGTGGGCTGGGTAGGTGAACTTGCTCAAAATCATTGATTTAATTGGAGATCAATAGGCTGAAAATGGAACTATCAGTTTCCACAAAGTGTGACATACAGTGGCATTTAAGGCAGAGCTAAGTAGAATTGCTCCTATTGCACTGTGCGGAATACTAACAGGAATTGATTTCACCCTGTGAAGGCCTGTGTTTGTTTATTCAGCAGCTGAGAAAGTTTTTTGGTGGTTGTTCCTGATTTTGAATGCTCTGTCTAATCCTGTGTTTGAAGCAGATGAGAGGGAGAATCAAGAACCCCTGTGTAAAATCAAGCTGAGGTTGTGCTGGCAACGAGGATTCGGCTCCAAAGACAGCGTTAGAAGCTGGAGTCCAAAGCAACTTCTACATTTTATCACTCTCTGAAGTGAGAGCTACTGCAGTCAGATGCACAAAGCAGGAATACAGCCTTGTTCTATCTGTGCATTACAGAACAATGCACTGGAAGAATACAAGCTCCAGATAAGCTGCTCATAAAGACACCTACCTGGCACTGAGTGTCCTGGGGACTCTGCTGGTCTCCCAGGGCTCCTGTGTGAGGTGGCACTTTCATCCTCACCTCTCAGAGAATTTTTCTGCCAGGATGCTGCAGGCAGGGTCTGACAAGAAAAAGCTGTATAAAACCTGCCTGAGATAGACCCTTGGACTGCCAATCAAGTCAGAGAATAAATGGCTGCAAATGAGGGGTGCTACCATCTTAATAATGTAAAACATGGGTGCAGAAAATGAGCAAACCATTAGCAGTGACTGGGCTCAGAGAACTAGGGCTGAGATAGGAACTTCTCAGCTTTCCTACCTCTGCTGAGCCCTATCCTAGGCAAGGGTCTGAGCATCCCTCAGGGCCCACAGGTCATGCTGAAGAATATCACAGGATGCATCCATCTGAATTGGGACCCTAAAAATCTAATCCAATGACCACTGAAGTTGGTGGAAAAGCTCCCAGTGACTCTCCAGAATGTTTGCCAACTGCAGGCCTAGCTCTTTCACTGGCTGCTCAGCAGCCATGCACTGAAGTCCCCACCACACAGTGGTGCTCTCAGTTTTCCATCCATTACAAATAAGATATGATCTGCCCAACATCCCTGATGTCCAGGCTAAAAGACTAACTGAGCCCAAGAATCCAGACTCCTATTTTGTTGAGGAGATGGTGTCTTTCGGTGAGAGCTCAGACACACAGAGGCAGTTGGAGGGAAGTTCATACTGCTAAGTTATCCTGTTAACCAAAAAGTCTAACTACAGCATCATAGGCAGGAGAAGAAGATGACTGTGTCTTGAGGTATTCTTTCTGCCTCCTGTAATAATGATTTGCTCCTTTTCTTTCGCTCAGCAAATATTCATTAGTGAGGGAAGAGAAGCAGGGGCCAGCACTCTAGCTTGACACATGCAGCAATCCAGAGAGGACTCGTGTTTTCTCCCTAAGCTTTGTCTTTCCCACATCATCTCAGTTGTCCCTCCATCCTCTAAGGCTGTTGGGGCTCTTGGGCCCATCATTAACTGGGCTCAACAGCTAAGAGGAGACTTAATCACAGCTTTATCACATCAATCTGGAGAGTGCTCAAATATCACATTAGATGGTTGCCATTATTGGTGATTATGCACACATCTTTCTCCCAAGACTAGAGGAAAACAAGGCTCATTTTGCACATCCCCTGAGGCGAGAGTCTCACTCCCTTCACACTCAGAAAAGCCCAGAATCACTCCATTAGTTAGAGTCATTCCAGCCTGCCCAGAATCAGAGGGGGGCCAGGCACCGGGTGGGCTGGGAGCGAACCTCTGCCGTCAGCAACTGGAAAGAAAGAAAATAACCCACTCAATTGATTGCGTCCCTAAAACAAGGTGAGGCAATATATAGCAATAACCTCCCTCAGAGTGTTTTCCACAGCCATTGGCTCTGGTTTGAGCTGCTGTGCTGATTCCACTGCTGGCAAGTTTTTTCTGTAGCTCAACTCTGCAAGAGAAGAGAGACATTAGTGTCGGTGTTGAAAAATTCATACTCAGACTCTCTGCTTTAGCTTGCCAGGGATTTTAAGACCAGAACGGCCCATTACCACCATCTCACCTGATCTTCCTGATAACCCAGGCAAGCACAGCTCACCAGGATTTCTACATCAAAGCCAGCGACCAGCAGCAGAACTGGATTTGAAAAGGACTCTGGCCCTCAGTTGAAAAGCCTCCATCTCCACCTCTCAGTAACCTGACTCAGTGATTTAACGACTGCCACTGCCCAAATAAGAACTTATTTCTATCTGAATATATCTATCTTTTACCTACAGCCAAATTCCTGTTATTTACCGATTTATTTACTTTTTTACAGGGTATCTTCTATTAAGTTAGATAATTTCCTGTGATAACAAATGAACCTACAGTTTCAGCAGTTGTGGATCATACCTGCTTGTCATAAAAAGGAAATTAGAAGGCATTTTACCTGACAAAAGATGAGTAAGAGATTGCAGGTTGCCTGTGCCAAGTGCAAGGACATTGATAGTTAAAGCAGTGGGAAGAGTGCTCTTCTGGTTCTTGTGAAGATCATGATTGATACAGGTGTAATCCAATGAAGGAAAGATGATTGATATGTTTATTATTTGAAGTTTGGTTTCAACCATTTTGAATCGGCCTTAAATGCATTAGGCTCTGTTTCCACTTAAGGGAGACCCTGCTCAGCTAATTGCATTTGGAGACTGTAGATTCTGAATTTAGAGAAGGTCCAGCTCTGAGAAGCATGGACTGCTTCCCAGTAAGAAATTAGTCAGGCTCTACAGCATCACAGTCTGTTTCTGTAATGCATAATGCTCAGGAACATGCAACAGTGGTTTCCTTCTAAATGGGATATTGTTTCAGAAAAAGATTGAAATAGAAAAATGAAATCTCTTTTGCTACGTTTGTAAGGCTTTTTACCCAAACAACCCGCCACAGTTGCTATCACAATGTTTTGTCAGACCAAATTCTCACAGCAGGAAAAAGAGAAAAGTCTCAGGTTAAAAAGAAATAATCACCAAAGCAAGGGTTAAATACCCTTTTAATTTCTCACTGTTGCACTCCTCAGGCCGCTAATCAACACAGAGTTACCAGCTGACCTTCCCAGATTTTTAAGACAGCCCTTTAGGAATTTGTGATTAATGCATGATCTTCTTCATGAAGCAGTCCCTGCTGCAGCACCAACATACTCACAAAGGTTAGTCAACTAATGAGACTTCATCACAAAACCTGTGAATGAAAGGGAGGAGGGAGATGATTTATTTAAGTGGGTAAATGGCTGCAAACAAAAGAAGGCATCTTCAGCAATTCCTTAATTTACTTACTTCTTCAGAAAAAATGTTCAGTCTGCTTTAAGGATGACATATCTGTGACAGGATTTCTTTTTAAATGCTATTTTGTTTAATAAATCATGTAAATTTCAGCATGTAAACTAGAGCATTACAGGCAGGCTTGTAAATAATTAACTGCTCGTTTGCATGAAGGGGAAGAAAATATCCAATTCAGCAAATCAGGCAGGAAGATGATTGTTTACCCTCATGAGGAATAAAAGGTTGGCTCCTAAAATTCTTGTGGGTTTGCTGGTGTGAGGTGTGTGTGTGGGGGGTTTTAGTTGGTTTTTTTTTTTCTCAGGATGCTGATTTGAGCTGGCTAGTAAGTACCCCTTGATGTTTAAGTTTTGCGATGGGGTGATACTAAAGCTTTTCCTGCATTTACAGGTTTTTATTTAGGTTGGGGTTTTCCCCCTGGCACCCTTTAACTCAACTTTTTGCTTTGGAAGAGATGATGTAGGAGACACGAGCAGCAAGGTGATGCTTCTGATAAGTGGAAGCTAATGGTAATAAGAGCAAAACCGAATGTATGTAGGAATTATTAACAAATATGTGAACCTGTTATTGCCATTCTAAAACTAAAGAACAAGATGTTTCTTTTGGGGGCATCCTTTATTGGCTTTAGTAAAGGAAATTATTACAATGCTCACAATGACAGTGCCTTCAGCAATAAAAGCATTCAGGGCTTCACAGAAATCTGTGTAAGAAAAGCACCTCAACTTATTTGCCAGTATCTCAGAAAGCACTAAGACTTTTATCAGGCTTGAATTTCAGGAACAATGGGTGGGTGAAGTGTTAAGGCAGTTAGCACAAAAGTTAAAGATACTAAGGTTTTCTGTGATACTGGATCTTGTTCACTCCCCTCCTTGAAGCTTCTAATCTTTGAACCTGTTACAGCAGCAGCCTCTTATTTGGGCAATAAAAACAACTAAATAGGGAGTTACACAGACTGGAAGAAAAAAATAATCAGCTTTGCCTTTGCAGGTCTTTCTACATAAATGCCTCTAGACACATTAAAGTGAAATATGCCAGCCAAAGGTGCTACCTTCGCAGTTAAATTGCCGTGATGTGATTTATTTGTCAGAATCACAAGGTGCTACCAAGTCACTTACTGTAATATCTCAGTGAAAATAATAAAATTATCAAGAAGCAAAACACATTAGAAAGAAAAAAAAAAAAATATGTACTGCTGCCTTGAAAGAAGTCCTTGGCTGCCCCAGCCCTTTCTGACCAAATCTTGTTACTGCCTGTTGGGCAGCATCGGATGGCTCAGTAGTGCATGTGCATGTTATTTGTACTGATTGGAAGCTGGATGTGGGAATGAATCATAGTATCATGCCGGCTGCCTGTAAAATGGGGTGTTCTCTGGAAAAAACAGCACCTGCAATGTGTCTTTGGTGTAACAGAGTTTTATCTATCAGGGTAACAAAGCACAGTGTTTCTGCAGTGCCGAGTAACTAAGGATTTAGAGGCAGTACCTAAACATTGATTAGGCTGTGGCTAATTATGGAACAGCCTGGTGGGTCAGTGTTACTGGTTGCCGCCTCTGGAGGACAGAAATAGGCTGGTGAGGTGATACAGGGACAGAGCAGATATCTGGCAGGGCTGCGATAAGAACTCCCAATGGTGTGTGGTCTGCCCTCTGCTCCGCACACCTCTGGCTGAAGGGGAGTAGCACCCATCTGCCCCCAAGGTCCCCATAGCATGTCCCTTTAGACACAACAGGACAGCAATGGAAAACTGTGCTCAGTCAAATCAAAGTGGGGAGGTGTCCCTGCCCAGGGCAGGAGGCTTGCAACTAGATGATCTTTAAGGTCCCTTCCAGCTCTAACCATTCATGTGGAGTCCATGTCCCTTAGTCCCAGCCTAACATATTCGCAGTGCCCTCTGCACAGGTTTCCTGGTGAATTCCCTTTCCTCAGGCACATTGGCACACCGCATCCTGGTACTCTGGTCATGTAAATACCAATCTCTTCAGCATTTTGTGCAGCACTGTGCTGTTTCTCTTCCCTCCTTCCACCTGTTCTTCCAAGGGGACCACAGTCCTGCTAGCGAGATCTGTCTGTTGCTATGGAAATCTTTGTCACAAATGAAGACTTCACAGCAAGGCAGTGGTATTAAAACCAGACATTTACATATGCCTCTGGCTCCTTGGGGATTTGGGTCTCATCAGTGAGGAAGATGCAGCTGCTTTCCCATTCCACCCAAGGTGGCACTGGCCGAGGAGACCCGGGTTGGTGGAGGGACCCATTGGAGGCAGCTAGGGGGAGGTCCCTGGCTTTGCTGCCCACATTCTGCATCTGTTTGCTAGAATGTGGGTCAGCAACCAGTCCTGCAGCATTAACGCCGCCTCCTCAAGACACACTTGAGCTTTTCCTCTGAAGTGTTGTAGAGCAGCAATGTCAGCAGCCAGCAGAGCAAAGTCAGGGAAGAGATTTGGAAATGGATATGGAGGGAGAGCAGCAGTTGAACCCAAACACGCCGCAGGGGCATCATCCTCCTGAATGTTGGTGTGGGGGATTAAAACTTCCCCCTGGGATGGGGGTGTGGAGGTAGCAGGAGGAATCCAAACGTACCATCTTTGTGTTACTTCCCCCTAAGCGTTACTAAGTTTAGCTGTCTCGCTTCCAAGAAGAACTGCTCATTTAAATCCCAGGGCCTGGCTTTGAAAATTTCAGCACGTCCCCTGTACTGCAGAATCAAAGCTTCTTCCCTGCTGAATACACCTTTGATCAGAACTGTGAGAAATATTTGCAACCATGTGAAACTTGAATGATTTGGGGTTTCATTACACCCTTGAAACTCAGACCATTTTCATCAAAGGCATCGCTAAAGTTCACCAACCCTCTAACAGAACCTTTGATGGTTTATGGCTTGCGTTTTGTGTGAAACTCGCAGCTTTGTTAGACTTTTTTTAAGTGAAACTAGCTGAGAGTGGCTTTGACTGCGTTTTGAGAACGGTTTGAGTCATAGAAAAAACAGCCAGCCCAATTTTGTTATGTTTACAGCTGCTGCGGGCTGTAATCTTGCTCTAAAGCATAATTCTGCTGGAAAACCAGTATTGAGGGTTTGTGGTTGTACCTGGGTGAGAAGGTGGTGGAGAACGCTGGTATGGCTGTCCTCTGCTATTGTCCCCTCTGATTGGAGGTCCCATGGCAACAGCAGGGCTTGGCATGTCCAGCTGCCGAGAGATTTGGCATCTCTCAGTGTTGATCAGTACCTTGTCCCCATCTACCTTGGTGGCTCCACCTGACTGTCCATGAGAGCCATCCATCAGACCATCTTCACCATTGTGAGGTCCTGGTTTCTGGGAACATGGGGCTTCCTGGAGACCAGGCTGTCCTCGTTCTGGCTCGTTGTCCCCAACAGAGTCTTTATTATCTCTGGTGGCTTACTCAGACAAAACATCACCGTGCCTCCTCTGTTGGTCTGCCATAGCCACCCTCCCATGGACCATAGCCATAGCCACTGGTCTGTGCTCTGGCACAGACATCCCTTCCCAGACTGGCAGCCAGCACTGTTCTTGACTCAGCTCATCCCAGAAACAGCATGTCCAGGCAGGGTGGGTTTTCCCTGTTTATCACTGGAGGGGAAGAGGGATCCCATTGAACACAAAATTCTCCACCCATAGCACTGCCCTGGTCAGCTGCTTAAACTCTGCTCTCTGGCCATCCTTGATAATTGGTGGTGAGAAGCACAAGAGAAAAACAGTAGCTCGTAATAAAGGGATGGAATAGCTGAATAAATGTTAAATTTGCCATTTGCACACATTCACTCTGTGTATTGTATTTGCAAGTGTGTGTTCTCCTCTGGAAATTGCTAAAATGTTCAGATCAGTCTTTCCTGCCTGGTACCATTTGCCCAAAACCTTCAGAATTCAGAGCAGCCAGAGCCCCTGCTACGTGTTTCTGCTTCACCTTTTTAATCTAGGGATCTGATTTCCCTTTGGAAGGACTGGAGCTTGGTTTTGGTTAACCCTTAGTCCAAAGGCACAAATGCCAGGAGATGTCATTTCCCCTCTTCTGAGTTGGAAGAGTGCTGGGAGAGTTACATTTACATTATATATGGTCTGCCTGAGAAGCCTTTGCGTGTTTGGATGCAAAATTTTGATTCAACTGAAATATTAGCCTTGGAAAACCATGTATGTAACTGCAATACAGCAAATGCTGGTATCTTGCTGCCTGGGGCAAGTGCTGCTGGAAGGGATGCCTCAAGGGATGCCAGAAATCATAGAATCATAGAGTGATTTGGGTTGGAAGAGATCTTAAAGATTGTCTAGTTCCAAACCCCTTGCCATGGGCAGAGACACGTTGTCCAGCACATCATAGTTTCTGTAATACCTAACTTCTGTGCCCTAAAACTTGACCCTTGTCAAGATGTCCCCATCTTCCACAAGCAAAGTCCCAGTATTTTGTTTTAATTGGGGGTGTGATTAGATTGAATCAAAGCATCATGCTCTGAAATGCAGCATTTGGTTTCGAAGGTGGAACTAAAATGGTACTTTTTGGTACTGGTAGTGCTGTGAGGACACTTTTCTTCTTTCGCTAGCTTTTTGTTTGATTGTTTGATCACCCCATTCCACATGAGGTGGTTGCTTCTTGTGTCAGTGAAAGCTGTGGTGCCTTATGGCACCATTGAGAGCCCTCCTGTGTGGTGAAGAGGGGAGCTGTAAATAAAGCACTGGAGAAGCATGACAGCAGACCGGATCCTGAAACAGAGGGTCCTCCGACCTTGAGGGGCTCCCCACTATCTCCCTCTCCTGTGGAGAGAGGCTGCTGTGGCACGGCCACCATCCAGCCCCTCTGAGGTACAGCAGAGGTGATATCCCAGCATGCAGGCCAGCTGAAAAGATTCAGCAGGAGCTGAAGAGCCTGAACCTGCTTGTGGTGAAGACAGGCTGAGCAAGTTGGGATTGTTCAGCCTGGAAAAGGGAAGGCTCCAGGGAGACCTTCGAGCAGCCTTCCAGTATCTGAAGGGGGCTACAGGAGAGCTGGAGAGGGACTCTTTGAGAGTGGAGCGATAGGACAAGGGGTAATGGTTTTAAAATGGAAAGAGAAGAGATTTAAGTTAGATTCTAGAAAGAACTTCTTTCCTGTGAGGGTGGTGAGACCCTGGCCCAGGTTGCCCAGTGAAGCTGTGGTTGACACATCCCTGGAGGGGTTCACGGTCAGGTTGGATGGGGCTTTGAGCAACCTGGTGTGGTGGGAGGTGTTCCCTGCCCATGGCAGGAGGGCTGGAACTTCATGATCTTTAATGTCCCTTCCAGCTCTACCCATTCTATGATTCTATACTCGTATCCTCCCAGTTTGGGCGTGCTCAGGACCCATTGCTTAGCCCTGCTTCCTTAGATGTGTCTAAGTGCGGTGGAGCAGGCACCCGGATCACCCAGGGCAATTGGTGCTGCCTCTAATGAGGGCATCAGGGACACGACCTGCCTGTTGCCGATGTTAACACACAGAGCAGACAGGAGCAAACCTGATTTGCATCGGCTAAAGTTACACCGGAGCCAAATGAAGTCACGTGTCCTCATTAGGAAGCTCAACAGATAGGGATGAAAGTCATGAGGGACAGCCAACTCTGCAGGGCTTATTTAGTTAACGTGGTTACACTCTGCCTCCCCATCTTCATTGTGCATGTCCATCTCTCCCATTACAAGAATGCCTTCCTGCTTTATGCCCTTTTCTTGTTTAATACATCAGAAGGAAACGGCACTGATTTACTATGTGTAATCCTCAGAGTGACTCCTCTCAGCACTGCACTTCTGCTGTGAGTGACTGCTGCTTTGCATAATACCCAGAATCAACAAATAAATAACAAGCGGGTGGCAAGAGATAGGCTAGGTCTTACACCAAAGCGAATTCAAGGGTGAATTTGTTGAGTCTGCCTTGGAGCAGGCAGTCAGAAAAGCTCATCCGTATCCTTGTCCACCCAGACCATGGTGTGCCTGATGGATCCTGAGCCTGCTCTACCTCCCCAGGAGTCACAGGGGCAGATGGTGCTGGTGGAAGCCAGGTCAATGAGGACATGGCCAAAACCTTTTTGTCTGGCATCGTAATGAGATAAAAACTGGGGAAAAAATATTTCAAAGTAACTCTTTAACTGTATCTGAATAAACTCCCTACTACTCACTTCTGAGGATTCCAAGGTGAGGTTTTCAGGTGTTGGCTGTCCCCCAGCAGGTCTGCAAAGTTGCGTATCCCCAAAGTTAGGAAACTGTGAAGGTGCAGGAGTTTGGGAGGGTGCTCAATTCTATAAGCCTCAGCATGTTGAGGCCCTTGCATGTGATGGTTGCTGAGGGTGGGCTTTGGGAGGTGCAGCCTTTTAGCCAAGGGCTACAGCCAAGGGCGGCCTGAGCACTCTCCTGGCCCGTTGCAGCCACGCTTCTCTGCCTTGGAGATGTTCCTTAGAGAGCAGGAATTTGGAGCACACACAAACAGTGCATAAATATTGTTGTGTGAGTGAGTTTTTTATGTGTGGAAATAGGAATCAGAATAGGATAAATAGTTCTGCAAATATAAGAGCACAGGGAAGTGCCAGCAGCAAATACAAAAGTAGTAAATGAAGGAACGATACTGTTAGTCAAGCTGATCTGAAGTGGTGAGATGAAGAGAGACAAGTTCTGTTCACTCCAGGATGCTCTGCGTGCACTGGGTTGTGTGAAGGAGGGCATCTTGACTAGGCAAGCTAGAGATGTAATAGCATTAATTGGCTTCTTAACCTGGCAAGTAACACTAGGAAAAAGGCACAGGACATGGTGTAGCAACCAAAAATTAACAGTTCATAGAATCATAGAATGGTTAGAGTTGGAAGGGACCTTAAAGATCATCAAGTTCCAACCCCCCTGCCCTGAGCAAGGACACCTCCCACCACACCAGGTTGCTCAAAGCCCCATCCAGCCTGGCCTTGAACCGCTCCAGGGATGGGGCAGCCACAGCTTCACTGGGCAACCTGTTCCAGTGCCTCACCACCCTCACAGCAAAGAATTTCTTCCTAAGATCTAATCTAAATCTCCCCTCTTCCAATTTAAAACCATCACCCCTTGTCCTGTCACTCC
>VXBW01004103.1:209189-225548 GCA_013400375.1 Thinocorus orbignyianus | reverse complement strand
GCCTGTGTGAAATGAATTAAAGGTTTCAATCCAGCTTCTGGTGGGGGGGGGAGTGAAGGGGGAGTGGGTGGAAAGTGCTCACATCACAACTGGCACTAATGGGCTCCCTTGTTAGCAGCCTGGGATAGAAGGCAAGGAGCAAGCTGCCAGGAGGCCTGAACCTCCCACAAGCACCAGCAAGACCTGTGCTCCTGCCCCAGCAGCTCTTGCAACGGGCTGGGAAGGAGGGGAAGAAGGTCCTGATGTGTTGCCTCTTCTGAGGAGGCCAACATCAGGCTCTGCTTTCCAGGCTTCCCAACCTAGCGTTAACTTCTCTTAAATTTTGTTTGTGATGGAAATGTCACCCTGACAGATTAATTGAGCTATAACATATGCAGGGTAATGTGAAAAAAAAAAAGAATGCAGTTGCATTACCCGGTGTTAAATGCCGCAAATAGGCGCTGTTACCTGCAGTGATGACTGTCTTGAATGCTAAAGGATCACCGTCCTGGGTGCAGCAAATGAGGCATTTTAATGGGGAAAAAACACATCATTTTAGGCTCACCTACAGCTGAAGGAAGGGGAAACACACCTGGGAAGTGGTTCTGTGGTGAGTGCAGTGGTTCATCTATCAATATTAATAATAACACATAAAGCTGTGGCTTGCGTATTATCTCCCAATGAACAGAAGACAGAGACTGAGTTCCATGTAATTTAATTTCAATTAGTGCATTGGAGCTTTTTAAAGAATGGACAATATATTCTTCTACAGTTGCTCGCAGACTATTAAACACAATGCTGAAAAATTATTATGTAAATGAGAATTATCTTATTGGCTTTAGTATCTTTCTCCTTCTTCCTTCCCCAGGTAATTGGGTAGGTAGGTGCTGGGAAAAAACAGATGATGGGATATGTGAATAATGAAATCTCTGCAGCCCTCTCTTGCCTTAGATGCAGAAGCCCCAAATATGTGTGTGTGTCAGTTCAATTTAATTTGCTGTTAATTAGCTTAAATAGTAGTCTTACCTTCCTTTGCTTTCACTGCATTTCTGTCCAGGCTCTCATTAGGCAGCGTGATAAAGCAGGTGCTTGTTAAAAATACCGTAAGTGCCTATTTACATTACAAAGCTATTCCTAGCACTTGTGGTAAAAGAAACTGAAGTCTTGTCCCTGGATACAGCTGGTGGGAGAGGGGAAGCAGCACCCTGTTTTCATGTGTTTATACCCCAAACACTAATTCCCTATATGAAGAAGATCAGAATTTAAAATACAAGGTGCAGAAGCATCCAATAAATAAGTAGGTGTGTGGTTTTCTCCAAAGTGAGATGGACAGTAGACTTTCAGAGGCCTGCCTGGAGGATTTAAGTGTTCAGTTCCCACAGATTTCCTATGCACATAAAGGACTATACCAATAGAGGGATGTGAAGATTTCCTTTGAATGACCATCATTCAGAAAGGAAGTTCTCAATTATTTAATTCAGACCAACAAAGGAAATGTAAAATCTGCGGTTGATTTTTATCAGGTAAGCCTATGAGAGTGTAAGCTGTGAGGACAGGTTGAGAGAGTTGGGGGCATTCAGCCTGGAGAAGAGAAGGCTCCAGGGAGATCTTAGAGCCCCTGCCAGTCCCTAAAGGGGCTGCAGGAGAGATGGGGAGGGACTCTGGGTCAGGGAGGGGAGCCACAGGATGAAAGGGAAGGGTTTGAGACTGCAAGAGGGGAGATTGAGATGATATCTGGGGAAGAACTTCTTTGCTGTGAGGGTGGTGGGACCCTGGTCCAGGTTGCCCAGAGAAGCTGTGGCTGCCCCATCCCGGGAGGGGTTCAAGGCCAGGTTGGAGGGGGTTTGGAGCAACCTGGTTTGGTGGGAGGTGTCCCTGCCCATAGCAGGGGTTGGCACCAGATGGTCTTTCCGGTCCCTTCCAACCCAAACCATTCTATGATTCTATGAACAGACAGGGAAGAGAAAGAAGGGGTTAGGAAAGAGGCCATGGGGATGGAAAAGAACTTGGAGAAGGAATTCAGCACAGGGCAGTGTGTTTTCAAATATTGATATGGGAAAGGTATAAATAGAACGAAGTGCATGCTTGTGGAGCTAATAAAGGTCTTGTTTACAAGTCAATGGAGTGATACATTAAGAATGGGAATAAGCACCTGCTCTGAAAATAAGGGAAATTCTTAATGAAGGCACTGAGAGACAAGAGAAAGCGATTCGAGTATCTCAAGAAAGAAAGAAGTCCAGTGCCTCTCATTGTTCACCTTCAGCATTTGCCTGAGGTGTCTCTGCCCAGTGGGCAGGGGCTTGCAGGAGAGCTGGCTGTGGTTCCCTCTTTCCCCTCAGGAAGAGGGGTGTGGTCCTCAGTGCTTTATTCCAAGCACTATTAAATCCAACCAAAAAGAAAACCACCCACCCCAAACCCTCAGCTCGCTTCTCATTTTCAATTCAGTAGCTCCTCTGGTTCCTTCCTTTTTTTTTTTTTTTTTCTTTATTTCTTTTTTTTTTTCTTTTCCATTTTACTTATCTCCAACCAGAGAAAAAAATAAAGGCAGGGAGCTGAGTCTGAACTCCCTGATTAATATCCCGGTTCCAGTTGTGGAGCGGATATCTCCAGCGATGCCTCAGCCTTGCAGGTGTGGGGGAACAGGTTGTAGTGCTATCAGATCAAATCCTCCCTTGTCATCATCTTGAAGAATACCTAACTCTTTGGACATGCCCATGACCCCTCTTTGAGGAGGTGGATACATTTGATAAGGCTGTTGGGACTTCAGTACTGAATAAGAAGGTAGGAAGATGGCCAAATAACCTCAAAAATAAGTGTGGAGGTGAATATGGAGGGTCATCAGAAAGAATGGCTGTCTCTCTCCTCTGACCTCCTTTCAGAAGACATCTCCGGTGCCTGCCCACTGTCTTGTCATAGTGGTTGTTCCTTTGAGGCTGTCACAGACCCAGCTCACTTGGCCTGGACCCTGCTGAGCAGCACCGTGGCTGCACAAATGCAAAGGCGGCATTTCCCCAGCCCAGGTCTGTCTCACCAGAGCAGGGAGGAATTGCAAAGGGTGTTACTCAGTGTGGTAGAGCTGTTTTAAATCGCCTCCAAGGTGTGCTCTGCCAGAGCTAATGCCAGGCATCCATCTTTCCCCTTCCCAGATGGAGCTGCGATTAATTTTTCTCTTTTGCTTAGAAGGAGTTAGGAAAACCATGCAGAAATCATCCTGGTGGCATCTGGGCATCCCTGCTGTGGGAGCCAGTGTGCCATCTGCCCAGGAGCTTTCTGCCATTCAGGGTACAGCACCCCTGTGCCTGTCACCAGTGGAAGAGGGATTTCTCTTCCATTTGGTACCAGTGAAAGTCAAGGATGTTTGCCCGTTGCACTGGGAAATCTCCTTTTTCCTCCCTGCCAGCGAGCTCTGTCTGGTTCAGACTAAGGAAATAACTGAGCAGTGACTCCTGGGAGAGCTGTGGCTGCTCCTGGGAAGGGGTTGGAAACCACCAGTTGGCAAATCAGGCTCTTCATCAATTCACCTGGAACCTGATAAGGATGAGGATAACTAGTCCCCATACCTGGAGAGCAGCCTCAAAGCTAGCACTTGATGGTTCAGTAATGATGGTGAAGTGGTGCCCTGTGAGACAGTGTCAGAGTGAGGGGGGGCTGTCGTCTGAGTCCTCATTTCTCCGTGTGCTGGGGGACAGGGAAGTCCCCTGTGCTCAGCTGGTCTCTGCCTGCTTTCTGGCTGGGTTTGAGCTGTACCAGCCCATGCTGCTTCCAAACAGCCTTGAAGCCCGTTGCAGCAGATCTATCTGTACTGTCAGTTTAGCACGGGTTTGATCCTGCTCCTGGGACCAGAGCATCAAGCCCTGAAGCTCATGCTTAAACTCCTGCCTCAGCTGGAGCTCTGCAGGGGGGGAAGAAGCCCATGCTTTGATCGCAGGAGCTGCACTGACAAGCTGCTGGCAGGGCTTAAAGCGCTCCAGACCCATCTCTCTTGGGCTTTGTGTTTTTCCTCCTGGTGCAAATGCCCCCAGCCAGGCAAGCCAGGCAGTGGTGGGACTGTTTGCTTATCATCGAATCATGGAATGGTTTGGGTTGGAAGGGACCTTAAAGATCATCCAGTTCCAACTTCTCTGCCCTGGGCAAGGACACTTCCCACCAGACCAGGTTGCTCGAAGTCCCATCCAACCTGGCCTTGAACCCCTTCAGGGATGGAGCAGCCACAGCTTCTCGGGGCAACCTGGGCCAGGCTCTCACCACCCTCACAGCAAAGAAGTTCCTCCCCCGATCTCGGCTCAATCTCCCCTCTTTCAGTTGAAAATTCTTCCCCCTCATCCTATGGCTCCTGTCCCTCATCAAGAGTCCCTTCCCCATCTCTCCTGTAGACCCCTTTAGGTCCTGCTTCCCCATTCATCTTCTCCTGGGTTTGCTGGGACTGTAGCAGGGGATCCTGCTTGCAGAGGTCCTGCCTCCTGGTTTTTAGAGAGAGGAGCAGCCTGCCCCTGTCCCAGCGCTTGGTCGCAGTGTGCAGAGGGCCTCCTGCAATAGCTGTCCCCAACATTTACCTCACAATGGCACTGATCTCTCTGACAGGCAATGGCCCATGTCTGGTGTCTGCTCATGTTGTCACAAGCCATTAGGAGGTGAAGATGGACCTGACCTCGCTATACGCTGCCGTCAGGGATGAGTTTGTAGGGCAGAGACCAAGGTGCCCTGGTCTCCCCCACCAGCCCAGTTGTGAGGACAGGGCGTGAAGAGTCCATTTGCTCCTCTGCCACTGTGATCTGATTTCCTGCTCCCTGTTTAGCAGAGAAGCTGTTTCCCCTGGAGCAGTGTTAGGCACTTTGCAGCTACTTCTTTAAAACGACTTAGTTATACATTTGCTACATGTTATTTTGAATTCTCTTGAAGATCAAGGACGCTACAAAGCCAGCAAGATAAAATTAGCATCTGAGCTGTAGCCTTTGCTTGGTATACGAAATGCAGATCAGCTTCACTTGCAGTGAGTGCTGGAAGGTGAATTTCATTTATGCCTTCCTTTCGGCAGACCTAGTTCTGCCATCCTTGTTTGTTTTGAGTGCCACCACAGCCCGTGAGCTGTCCTGGCAGTTTCCGAAAGGTTGCTTCCAGAGGAAAGTATCAGACATCAGCATGAGTGTGGAATTGGACCTCAAACTGATAAGAAATCACTGTGTTCAAAATCAGTTCTTATCTACTCACAACGTGATCACGGGGTGTTTCAAGGGGGAACAGTCAGGCTGGTTTACATTCCTGTACAGCTCTGGAAAAACCAGCGCTGGAGCTCTGCAGCAAGCCTGGTATTCCTATAGGCTCTTAGAGGTGACAGTGTGTGTGGAGAAGAGCCACTGGGATGACTTAAAGATGGGAGAACTACTGTGAGGTGGGGGCTGTGACGGTTGGTCAGTTTGGGCTGTGTCAAGGCTCATTAGGCATGTGATTGTGGTGGGCAAATGCTCTCAGAGGGAGAAAGCGGTTGGTACAGGAGCGTAGCAGAGGTGAGATGAACGACGGCTGGAGGAAACAAGACAGGTGTTTTTGAAGTGAGATTAACCATAAGGAGGGTTGGCCAAAATGCTGGCCTGCAGGTCTTCTCTCCATACCTTCTCCTTAAGGCAAATTTCTTAGTTGGTTGCTTTTCAGGCAGGTAAGTTTCATAGAATCACAGGATTTCTTAAGTTGGAAGGGCGCCATAAGGATTGTCGAGTCCAGCTCCCTGCTCCTTGCAAGACTAACTTGGACTAAACCATATGACTAAGAGCATCATCCAGATGCTCCTTGAACTCTGACAGGCTTGGTGCCGTGATCAGTTCTTTGGGGAGCCTCTTCCAGGAACCAAGCACCTTCTCAGTGACGAACCTCTTCCTTGTGTCCAATCTGAGCTTCCCCTGATGCAGCCTCATTCCATTCCCTCATGTCCGACTGCTGGTCACCAAAGAGAGGAGACCAGCACATCTCTTCTGCTGCCCCTCTTGAAATTTAACCCTATAAAAGTTCTCAATATGGCAACAACTGAGCAAAGATCCCATTTCATGTACAAAACATCCAATGAGGTAATCTGGGGCCCCTGCTACTTTCAAAACCTCCAGCCTCTGGCTATCTGACTCGGTAAGTCAGGTCACGCTGTGAGGGCAGGCTCTCCACCAAGTAGAGGGTAGGAACAAACCTCTCATCTACTCTGGGGCACCATTCACAAGGTGTGTGCAACCCTCACTGCATCGCCAGCATAGGCTTAGGCCCTTACTCAAGTCCAACGTTGCTTCATGCCACATGGACAACTTTCAGGAAGGAGGACCAGGCCTTTGAGCCCCAGCCCAGCACTGTGCTGGCACAAACCAGCCCCTTCCTTGCATTCCGATGCGGGGCTGGAGAAGACTGGGCCAAGAAATGCCAGGCAGAACTTCAAAGTTTTGTTCCTTAATTTTTTCCTTTGGCCACCATTTGAGCCTTCACCCAATCTATGGTGGCGTACTCTGTTATCTGTTTGAAAGCAGGCCTAATATTGAAAGACTTCACAGCGTTGCTTTGGCCCCATTAGGTCTTACAGGTGACGCATTATCTTCTCAACCTGGACCAGGAGGTGACTGGAGGTGCATCCAGGCAATGGAGACCTGAGCTGAACCCTTTGGGCTCTGCTGTGTTCTTACTGACAGATCGGGAGTTATCACGTTGACCCCAGAAGCAAAGGCTGTGTTTCAATCTGGTACGTCCTTATCTTTTATTCATGGGGGTCATCTGTGGTGACAAAGAGTCAAAGGAGGAGGAAAGACTAGAAGAGCAGCAGCAGAGCTGCCTGGAGGTGCAGATGGGCTCTCAGAGGGGACAGTCAGGATTAAGAGACCCATTTTCAAAAGTGCCAAACAACTGTAGATGCTTTATATTTACAGATTCTGCATCCAGAAGCTGGGTAGCCCAGTATTTCCAGCAAGTTAATTCTCACAAAATAAGGGATGCATTTTCTATCTCTTTATTTGCAGACGTTTCAGAACAGTTCTGAGCTCTTCCACAGTATTTGAGATGATTTACTGAGAAAGATCTAAGTTGGGTTGTCAGCGAGCATAAACGGGTGTCAGTCCCTTGATCTTCATTGATTTATATCCATTTATGCTAACGCAGGATTATTCTTTCAAGAAAGTGGCTACGAGTACCCGAGCTTTAAAGTCTAAGTTGTTTTAATTGGACTCGTAGGTAAAGCATTTTGTGTTTCCAAAGTGAATACTCAGTAGGATGAACTCAAAGACACTTTCACAAAGTTACTGATGCACACTTAAAAGTAGGTGTTTCTGGGAATATCGCTGTCATTCCGCTAGTGTATTTACAGCAAGAAGCAGTGCAAACACAGTCCATCTGGAACCACTGGCACTTGCATCCATTTGATAATAGCAACCAGCCAGATCTGGATACTTAAATAAGATACTGTCATATGTGACCGCTTTCTTCTTTAACGAAGGTAATGTTGTGCACTGAGCCAAAGACAGATACGTGACACAGATGTCCTGGTCCAGACTTTGGAAGTTGGGGGTTTGGATCCAGATTTTTTTCTTTGTCCCATTAGAGGAATAAGAGTGCCAGTGAATTTTAGTTCTGGAGCCAGCTTTGGCAAAATCTGAAGGTGGTGGGAAGTTGGATTCAGGCCGATGTCTCTCTGCTTTGCTGAGTATAACAGAACACTGTGCCCTCATTCAGAAATCCCCAGACTATAGCTCAGGGAAGATGTTCAGCTAGTGAAACAGTCCTGCGTTGCCTCTGGTCACAGGATTTTAAAACACAAAAAGGAGAGCCCAGAGGAGCAAAGTAGAATGCTGCTGATGGAACAGCCAAGGCTGGTCACCACCACTTTGTTTGCAGAAGAGGAGACAGGATGAGCTGTCACAGCAGGAGGTCACTGTCCCAGTGTGAGAGGGACTGGGAGAACTCATGGACTGTTGATATTGTAAGGATTTTTATTGGTACGCCAAAGTCTTTTCTTTCTGGGGAAAAAGATAAAGTCCTTAAGGACCATGGATGAATAGGATTCCCAGTAAGTAGTAGAAGGACCCAGCAAGTTTTCTCCCTTACTGTTTTATGCTAAGGTTAATATTCCCAAATAAAAGACAACCAAGGGAGGGACACCTCCCAGCAGACCAGGTTGCTCCAAGCCCCCTCCAGCCCGGCCTTGAACCCCTCCAGGGATGGGGCAGCCACAGCTTCTCTGGGCAACCTGGGCCAGGCTCTCACCACACTTTGGCTCACACCAAAGAGTTTCTTCCTCAAATCCCATCTCCATCTCCCCTCTTTCAGTGTAAAACTGTTCCCCCTCATCCTATAGCTCCCCTCCCTGATCAGGAGTCCCTCCCCATCTCTCCTGGAGCCCCTTTAGGCACTGGCAGGGGCTCAAAGTTCTCCCCAGAGCCTTCCCTTCTCCAGGTTCTCAGACTGTCTTCACAGTAGAGGGCCTCCAGCCCTCATGGCGCCTCCATGGCCCTGTCCTTAGAAGATCAGCAAATACAGGAGATTGCAAAAAAAGATTACCATTGAGGTAGAATAAGAGAACAGGGAAATGGTGGTGGCTAAAAGGAAAAACCCTAAAAGAGGGATTGTATTTCATCTCTCCATCACCCATCTAAAACACCCCTAAAATGGTTTGCTTGGTCGCCAAGTCACTCATTTGAGGCTTCACACTTTTCTTTCTGCTGTTTTTCTACATTTCATTATCTCAGGGGTTTCAGATGAAAATAGTCCTACTCTAGCAAATTACCAGAAGGAGGGAAAAATTGTTGTTGTTTTTTTTTTTTTTTTTTACTCCATTGCAAACAGACTGTTCCCCTGCTCTTCCTTAGCATTCAGCACTCTGTGGCAGCAATACTCCTTTCATTAGGTGGGACAGGAGCACTCCACATCCTCCGTAATGCTTTCCTCCTCGGATGCTGGGATTGATGGGGTGGCAATTTCTGTGAGTCCTGTTACGTGTCCTGACACAAAAAGCACGTGTCTGCAGGCACATCCACATGCTGTTTTCCACTGCCTGCTTCCAGGCTGATGTGGATGATGCCTGTTATTTGCCAGTCAGGTCTATTAATTACAGGATGGGGGTTTTTTTAGGGGGAAAAAAAATAAAAATGTTTTCACTTGCAGTCTTTCCAATCTGTTTCGAATTAGGAGACACTCAGGATTAGAAAGTGTTTTCTCATTAGAACAAATGTCACAGACTTAAAAACCTCTTCATTTAAATTCCACCTAATGTTCTTTGGCTTGAACGAGTGAGCTCTTAATGTCCATTTTAATTAAAGCATTTCGATGGGATTTCAGCTGGGCACCTAATGACAGCAGGTCTCTGAGAAGTGGATGTGGTCCAACCAAGAAGGGGAACTCCAGGGTGGGAACTTCAGCAGAAGCAGTCCTTTTATTTTAGCAAGCAGCACAAGAACAATAAAGACTAAATCTTATCTTAATAGTCCTTCATTATTAACTGTCTCCAGATTTATTCAACGCTCAAGGAGGGAGAGGGTGAGCCAGGCACGGCTGGTGCGAACCCAGGCAGAGTGGACGCAGAAGCTTTTCCTTTTTAGGGAAAAGCGCTAAAGGAGACACAAATTAAGATCCGTCTAGGAAAACGATCCTGCTCTTACAGCTGGCATGGTTTGGGAGGTGCTGGCAGGGGGTGCTGGGGTTTGCAGAGGGGTTGATCTACATTTTCCTGAGCCGCTACGAATTTTTCTCTTTTTTTTGCTGCTGCACTGGTTTGCAAGTCATCAGCACAGGCTCCAGCAGCACAGCAGGATCGCTGGCTGCAGGCTTTAGCACCCTGCCCCTCCTTTCAGATCCCTCCTCTCTGTCATCCACTGCCCTTTTCTCATTTCTATTTCTAGTCAGGGTTTCTCATTTCTATTCAGTTAAAACTCTGGTCCTTCCCCCGTCTCTCCAGCCAGCCCCCACGATGCTGGACCCGTTTACCAGTGCACACCCATGGGAAACACCAGGGAGAAGGACCTTGGTAGCTTTCTGGGGAAACAAATCCTTTGAGATGCCAGGCAACTCGGCCAAGGGCTACTGGTCAGGAGTGCTGGAAAATACTTGTGGTTCAAGTACATTCCCATTCCTTTCCTAGAGCATGGAAATAGCAGGGGGAAGCAGGCTGATGGGGAATTGTGTTATCCAGCCCCTCGATGACCCTATTGTCCTGCCTGGACATCACCAGTGCTCCCACTTTTCCCCTTTCCCCAGGAGCATCCTGAGCACTGCAGAGGGAAGAAGCTGGTCCCTACCTCTGGTTCACCACTGGACCCAAGGGCAGGAGAAGGATGCAAAGGTCAAGAACCGTAGTCAGCATACACCCCAAAAGAGAAACAGTCTGTGGGGTCAGAGCTTGCCGGTGGGGATCAGACAGCTCTGGTGAAGTCAGAAACTTCACCTGGGTTCGCACCAGCCATCCCTGGCTCACTCTCTCCTTCCTTGAGCAACAAATAAATCTGGAGACAGTTAATAATGAAGGACTATTAAGATAAGATTTAGTCTTTATTGTTCTTGTGCTTCCATCATTTGTCAGGCACTCGAACCAAACAGAGGAAATGTTGGGGAAATGCTGCTGATACCCACACGGTAGCAGATTTATTGATACTTGTGCCCAGGCACCATCGGAGGGAGGAGAAGCGGTACCTGGGCAAACACTGCCGCATGTCACCAGCATGTCTGTTCCCATCCCTCAGGACAATCATTACAAGCAGTCACCTTCACTTGATAGCTCATAAACAGGATCCCTACTGGAGCCAGGCAGTGTTTCTGGGCCAAAAAGCACCTTGACAGGCAACAGTGTCGTTCTCGGGAAGAAAATGTTGTCAGCTTGATTGTTTAGCCTTCAGAATTCAGGCAAAGAGGTTCCTTTGGAGTGATCCTTGGAAACAATATTACTTATTGGCTCCCCCCTCCTCACTACCTTAATTGTTTTTCTTTCTTTTCAGAGGGAATCCTGTTTGTGCTCTCTCACATTCGCAGCTGTGTACCCTGGGTGGAGCGAGTGCTTAAGAGTGTAGCTTTGATTTCCTCGCTTTGGCAGCAGTAAGAAAACATATGAAAATCAGCTAAGGTTTTTTTTGTTTTCAGACCATCTTGAGCTGCGTGTAGTATGCAGTTCCTGGAAGAAAAGGCACTTGGATACAAACAGCATATAGACAAGAACACACACAAAAAAAAAAAAGAAAGAAAAAAAGCCATTATTAATTTCCCCTTGAGCAGGTGTTTCTGCCCGCACGGCAGTAGTGAATACCAAATGTGCAGCCATTCCCCAAAACACTGGTTGTATGGCCACATTAGAAATGTCTGCTTTTTCCAATTGTGTTCACTGAGTTTTTCTCTTTTAACACAAAGTGGGATGAGCTCTGGCTCCCCCCCACACCCCCACCTCCAATATCCTTTTATTGCTTTTCGACTGACTCTGAGATGGGGCGGAAAAAGAAAACTGACAGAAGTAAGTTCCAAGGTCAGGGCTGCTCACCTGTCTCTGCCAGCCCACTGAGCTCATAAATTGGTGTTAACACCTCCTGGAAAAAACCCCTACAAATATAAAAAGAGAACCTTGGCTGGCGCTTGGAAGCCTTACCCTTTACCAGGGCAGTCGCTGCAGTGCGGGACCAGCAGGACCACAAATGCAGACAAAATCCCAAATCCCATTCCCCTCTCTTCAGTCCAGCTGTGGTCCCTATCCCTGGCAGCATCCTCCCCATTTCCCAACCACAAGCAGGAGATACCTGCCTTCTTAGGCCACTTATTTTCTTTAAACATCATAAGGCACGTATGTATTTTGTGTTCCTTTGCTATTAGAAATCTGCTTTTGCAGAAATGATGGGGTTTGGGTTTTTTAACCCCCTTGTTCTTTAAATAGCTGCTTGTAACAGGGCCTTGTGGTGCGGGAAGCACAAACAACTAACTCAGGAGCCTTTGAGACGCATCCCCCTCCACTAACAATCCTCTTTAGTGGGATTCATAAAATCTATTATTGTCGCTGCAGATTGGCCACGGTGTGACTTGGGAGAAAATTCTGTGTTGACACTGTTGCTTCATTGTTATTCTTTCTGTACCGGTGGAACAAAATGAAAAATTCATTAAAAAGGGAGAAAAAAGGGAAAGAAAGAAAAACCACAGGCATTTCTCCCTCTCCCAGCACAAAAATCAAATGTAGAAGATTGAAATCAGGGTGATGGGGAGAGATGGGTGAGAAGGTTAAATGTCTGGAGGGTTCATTGGCACACACGCAGCAGTGTCCTGGGCAAAGAGGTGGGTAAAAAGGACCCGTCACCTCCTTTACAGGCCACCGCTATCAAATGAGGAGCCACGGAAGGGTCTCACAGGAGGACCTGCTTTCTCCAGGATGTTTCAGCAGGCAGTGTCCCCTCAGAGGAGCCCCAGGAGCTGTGTCGTGGTCCCAGGGACGTCCCCAAGGAGTGTGCTCTGCTTCTGGTCCCTCTCCCCAAGCCCGGCAGGTCCCCATGCAGCCATGGTCCCCACATGGTCCCATGACCCCACGGTCTAGTCCGGCCTGCCCCATTTTCCAAGCAGGGTGGCAGGGACAGGAGGCAGGAGGAAGAGGATGGAACGAGGATGTGAGACCCCAGGACCAGCCCCCCACCACACAGGCACTGCTTGTGGGCTCCCAGTACCTCCTTGGCTGCTGGTAACTGGGGGAACCCAACGACAGCTGTGCACAGCCCCACGTTGACTTATACTAAGGCCTGACTGAATTTCAAGTCCCTCCTTTAAGGACTGGAGGGTCAGATCCTACCACAGAGGATCTGTGCCAGAGGAGTTGTGCTGTGTCTTTGGGTCCTTCCTCACCAGTGGGACCATGGCAAAAATGCTCTACACTTCAGCCTTAGGACCAGTGCATGACTTCTGTTCAGAGCAGAGAGATCAATGGACTTGGAACAGCAGATCCCCAGCTCTGCAGATCAGAGTTCCCTCATCCACTCTTTCCTGGGCTGAGGTGGACAAGGAGAACTCTTCTAGTGACAGAAGTGGACAAGGAGCATTGTGTGTGGTTCCACACCACCCCATTTACCTGGGTGCTGGCAAGAATTTTGGCATGGTCTCCCACAGTACCCTGGTGTCCAAGATAGGACACCACAGTCTGGATGGGTGGCTTTGTAAGCAGTGAGAGACTGGTTGAATAGCTGGGCTCCAAGGAGGTTAAGGGTTGGCCATGGTCTACCTGGAGGCCAGTTACAAGGGGCAATACCTCCCCTTACCAAGGAAATGACCCATCAGTGTTCTTTCCTGGGCCCTGTCCTCATGGCTTCTGAGAAGGGAACAAAATGCACCCTCAAGTTTGCAGATGACACTAAAAGTGCAGTTAATAAGTTTGAGGGGATGGCTGTTGCTGAGCACAGGCTGGAGGAACAGGCCAACAGGGACCGCATGAAATCCAGGAAGGACAAGCCTGAAGCCCTGCCCCCATGCCCCATGGAGGTTGGGGACTGACCAGCTGGAGAGCAGCTCTGCCACTGGGCAGCAACTGAACCTTGAGGAGCAGTGCACCCTGGCAGCAAGGATGGTGACAGTAGGTCAGGCTGCGTGGTCAGTGGATGGAGGGCAATGTCTTCTCCCTCTCTTTGACATGTGCCCACCACAGTTGGGCCACCCCTGGGACAAGAAATGAGGTGCTCAACTGGAGTAAGCTCAGCAGACCCCCAGGAAGGTCAGAGGAGACTTCCAGGGCCCCTTCCAGCCTGAGTTCTCCTGGGATTTCATGGCTCCTCAATCCTCTTCCCAAACCTGCTGCAAGTTTGCTCTGCAGTTGCAGCTTTTTATTCTCATGACAGGTCTCCATCTTCATGATTACCACTACCTTACTTTTCCATCTCATGAAAGGGACATCCCCAAAAAACATGCATCTAAATCTTTTTAAAGAATAAAACTGACAAACCAACACATTTCCCAAGATCTCTGCTCAGGAATGGCACAGGGGAAGAACAATTCTTTTTGTGATCAAGAGACTTCAAAAGCATCTAAACTGCAGCTCTCTGTGGGACACTTTTCTGCAGGGTTATTAGTAAGAAATAATTGTTTTAAGTGCAGAGAAATATGTGTACTTTTTATTTCCTTCCAAAACTCCTGCATCATTTGTCCTTAATGAATAATGAAAGGTGCTTTTGTATCGCTTCCCACCCATAGACTTTAGAGTGGTCATTAAGCAATAATAAATAGGACTTTACAAAAATCAGGTTTTGATGAAAACTTAATTGTGGACTAATAGGAGAAGCACCTGCTTTTGTAGAAAGTTTACAGATGTTACTGAGGCCTTTGTGGGCGGAGAATTTTGATGAAAAAGCTGAATGCCCCAATAATGGAAAAAAGATGCTAAATTTTTCTGAAGTGCTATTGCAGAGCTCCATAGAAATTATAATTTGTTGCCCCTTGATCCTCCTTCTGGAAGGCTCCATTGCCCAGAATACCCACTTTGATGCTCTGAACTCAAGAACACTATGATGCACTGCCTCTCTTCATTCTGGGATGTGTGTGTGTGTGTGTGTGTGATTCATCACAGGAGACAAAACCGAAGGAGATTGTTTTCCAAGGAGACTGGGAGTATGTCCCATGATAGACTCAGGTATTTGGATTTCAGAGGAAAAGCCAATATATTAAACTGGGAAGCTGATGAGGTTTTGCTTTTCAACTCTTCCTTGGGAAGCCCACCCTGCAGGTGAAAAACTGAAGCTTGGAAGAGATGTGAGTTGCCCAAGAAAAATTAAGTGGAAAAAACCCCAAACCAGTTAATTCTTCACATTTGTGTTGGTAGGTACCCAAAGATCTTTCCTCTAGCCCGCAGTCAGTTGGTCTTGAGGTTGGCAATAGTTCACCTTGTTAAGGGATCTCCTACTACTGAACAACCCAGCCTCCAGAGGTATCTTCTGAGGACCTCATCACTCCCACCAGCCTCAGCAGGAGCACACATTACACTGGGTAGGTTGGTACAACTGAGCACTTGAATTCCACTATAGTTACATTTGGATCAATGGAGAATACTTCAGGGGGGAATCTGTCTGTGTCTTGATTGCCAATTAATCATCTGCGTTCAGGTGCTATCCTGGAAACTTGTGACCAGGAAGATGGTGAAGGGTCACAGTGAGCATGGCTGTGGTGGGTTGCTCCTGCTGGTGGGCTCCTGCTCTTCAGTAATGCGCTGGAGAGAGCTGGACCAGGCTCTCACCACCCTTACAGCCAAGAACTTATTTTTGAGATCTCATCTCCATCTCCCCTCTTTCAGTGTCAGACCTTTTCCCCTTCATCCTACGGCTCCCCTTCCTGATCCAGAGTCCCTCCCCAGCTTTCCTGGAGCCCCTTGAAGTCTCCCTGGAAGGCTGAATCCCCCAACTCTCTCAGCCTGTCCTCCCAGCAGAGGGGCTCCAGCCCTCCCAGCATCTCCGTGACCTCCTCTGGCCCCGCTCCAACAGGTCCATGTCCTTCTGATGTTGGTGGCGCCAGAGCCGGAGGCAGCACTGGGAGGGGTGTGTGTGTCATCTCCGCATGTGCCCGTACCTCTGTGGCCAAGGCTTCCATAGTGCACTCCTCAGGGCTGGATGGAGTGATGAAACGCTGGGCACTAGAATCGGGTGAGAAAACACCCGATTCCTAAGAGAATTGATTTTTTCTTTCTGTCCTGATTTGAGAGACGGAAAAAAGCGCCTGTGGTTGCCTTTAGCGGCCGGACCGACTCAAACCGCGACACTATATCGTGACAGCGAGTAACAACGACACCCGGGACGGAGAAGCCAGGCTGAGGATCCGCCTGCCCCAGCAAACCCCCGTGGAGGGGGCGGCGGGGGCTGGGGTTTCTGCCCCGCACCCGGACGGAGGGTCCCGGCTTATAGCCCCCCGGTCCGGACTCGCCCAGCGGGGCCGCCCCGCTGCCCCCACGGGCGGCGAGAAGGGTTCAAAGCGAGAGGCGCTGGGGAAAGTGGCGAGGATCCGTTGCCGCCCACCCCCTGTCCCGGCGCGGCGTTGCGGGACCGGGATCCCCGCACCGTCCCCGCGCTCTCCCCCCATCCCCGCGGCCTCGCTGGACGCTTCCACCGCGCCGGCTGCGGAGCGGGAGGGGTGTGTGGGTTGCGGGAGAACCCTGCGCTGCCCTCCGCCGAGGCCCGACCCCGCAGACCGGTGGCCGCCGCGGTGGCACCGAGAGAGAACAGCGGTCGCCGCTGTGGGAGATACACCCCCCCACCCCAAAATATTCCGGGGTGTGCGTGTACCCCGTCCCGTCGCCCCCCTCCCCTCCTCTGCGCCGTGGTACGGTCGGCGGGAAGGAGCCGGGGCGTCGGGGCGGCGCGCGGCACTCTGCCGGCGGCTGGCGCGGGGCGAGGCGGGTCCGGGGCGGCTGCTCCGCGCCTCGTCCCTCTCCCTGCGCAC